>JAGFPH010001699.1:168684-196086 GCA_018207615.1 Philaenus spumarius
ATAGTTTTGATAAGATCCGAAAAATAGGCGCAGCGACGTAAATTACCAGAGAAAAAGGGATCAAATAAACGGACTGTGAGCAGTAAGTTAATACAATAAATTAACATAGTAATAATTAAAACCAATCTATACATTTAGCCATTGTAAATTTACATTAACAAAGTAGGCACTAGGGGAACATTTTTGAAGTACTTTAAATAAAATTTGGTAATTTATTTTCTGATTTAAAAAGAATTTGGTGTTATTAAATATAATAGTGACAGATTTTATGGTTTAAAAAAGCAAAATAAATTTTAAAATTACACATTTTTGAAATCAATATAGCCTACCTTTAAAAATAAAGATCTCCCTATAACAACGTCGTATATCACATTTGTCTGAATTCCAAGTCATTTGATCTCAAGTTATAGCTTATTGCAAACAAGTACTACATAATAGTACTAATAAAGAAAAACGGGGAAATAAACAAAACAACTCATGGCTTGCTTTGCAGTATATAATATAACAGCAAGAAGAGAAGGGGCGCGGTAGGCATTTCGGTGGCAATTAACTAAAATGTTGTTTGTAGTCATTTTTCCTAATGTCAAACCGTAGCTGAGTGGGTAGCGTGGGATCTTCCTGATCAGAATATACCGGGTTCGAATCTCGGCTAGACCAGGTAACTTTTCATATCTGTGGTTTGAGGGTGGGAGGGCGGAATGAATGCAAACGGTGGTTGGCTCGCTTCCAAGCTGACGGGATATCACTGGTTACCTGGTCCCTGCCTTGGGATGTTTTGCATATTTTTACTAAGATATTTAAGTATATATATATATATATATATATATTAAATGTATATGTATATTGTTTTAAACCACAAAAAAATATACTTATAATAAGCTAAAATAAATAACTTGGAATCCAGGAAAATGTGATAAACAACGTTGTTATAGGGAGGTCTTCAAATAGAGTATTTGAGTGTTATTAAAACTGTATTTAAATTTAAATTTATATGTTCAGTCGTGCATTACTCGTTTTCAATTCTGCCCATAAGTCAATTTAATGGTAGATCTCTAGACATAAACCTCTTCAAACGTGTTGAAAGCAAATTTCTTTACAACTTTTTTAATATTAACATAGCAATTAGCCATTAAATCTAAGTCTTCAGTATAAGGCATTATCTTCTTTCAATGATGATTAGATCCGATTGCCGTACTTGTAAAATGGGTTTATGTATTTGTATTACCTTGGAGTTATGCCATAAAACATGATTAAACAATCTATTCATGATTTTATTACTTTATCATTTATGTTGATGAGTAGTGAATGTTGCTGTACAAGCATATGCTTCTGTATAATGATAATGGATTGATGCAATTCAACGTAATACAACCGAGGAAATATTTATGGGGGAGTTAAATAATTACGGTTATTAACTATTAAGTAAATAAAAGGATAGATTTTCAAAACAAATAATCACTATTGCTTTCTTTTGCTGAACTCAAATGCTACCGGCAGTTTCAAAAGTAAGTTGAACTTTTAAATTGAAGTAGTACATATAATAAATCCTTAGTCAATGCAGGCAGTAGGGTATATTTTATACGGCATCTGTTTTGTTACTAATTCAGACTTTTTATTTTCCTTTACTATTTATTTTATTTAGGACTTTAACACTAGGTACGAATTATAGAGATAAAATGGTTCAGTTTTGATATTAATTTTCAACCAGAACGATCGCATTTTCTTCTTTTTCAGGGCTAAGAATGATTTTTGTAATTTTCAAATGTCAAATTGGTCGAAAATTAAATAAAATAAAACATTTTCAAAGCATATTTTGCCTTATTAGGTTTTGTTTATGACTCTAAATGTAAAATTTGAAAACAAGTTCATTATAAAAATTACTATACTAAAATTGTGAATTGAGTTATAATTTGACCATTTATATTTCTGTGCTTACACATTGTAAACAATTTTAAGATGGGTGGTAGGAGGGGGCGGGGGTTTTGGGGTTTTGTAAATAGGGTTTCTAAGGTTCCATGTGTCGGTTGTGAGTAGATCAGATTCTAAATGTCTCTTCTCATCCTTTACATAAAATTCCATTATAAAAATAACTTACAATATAACATTTATGAACGTTGGGAACGAATACGTTAGCTGATTTTAATTTTCTTACAACAGAAATTCATGTTTTTTAAAGGTCTTCAATTTGATGTATCACAAACCATAAGTGTCCTTTTACAAATTTGGAGTTGGGGGTGGAATGAGAAAGTGAATAAATCTGTATCGAGATCAGATTTAGTATGCCTCTTTCCATTATTTTCTAATAAAGTTGGTAAGTTTTAAATTTCTATTATATGAGCAAATTCACCAATAATTCAGTCATCATAAACCTAGATAAAGAAGTGGAGCCTAATAAATTAAGGTTAAATAATTGATTGTTATGTTTAAAATATTTAGTAATAATAATAATAAAATTGTGCTTTATTATGACTAGATATGAAACATGATCAGTTTGTATAAATTATAAACTTAACTATATTGTATTCGCAAAAAGAGAACACAAAAACAAATGACTACTGCGTAGTTACAAAAATGATCTATAGCTATCCTCTGCTTTGTCAACAGCAAATGTAAAACAAACTACAAACTAAATATTTTTAATAAATTATATCAGTTACAGCCCGTGTAATATACACATTCTCCTTATTCTTCAGTAACTACATCTGTTTACTAAAGTATTGCAAACACTGTAAGTTTTAACAAATTTTAAAAACAGAAAAGAAAGAAAAGTGGAACAATCTCAACAGGATATACATACATACAAAACAGACAATAACTCCCACAACAAACACACACGCACTCACATGGGTAAAATGTGTGACATTTATTACAATCAAAAAGGTAGCTTGTAAAGATTTTTAATAAGATTAAAACTATTTTAATCAATCCCATCTAAATTTCCAAGCTTCTTTTCAATATTTTCCAAGACTTCAAAAATACAGTCCTTTTAAATATGCTTGAAATTCGATCCTAAATAATGATTTTTTTTTGAAAACCAAATTAATATAAAATAAACGGTACCAGGAACTGGCACATACCTTCTCACAAACATATTTGAATTATTAAACATGTTCACTGTAGGATGGGATAGGAGAGATGATTTTTTATTAAAGTTGGAGATTAACTAATATTATTATTATCTGGAGAGAAAACTATTCGATCGATTTCGAACAAATTTGCACCAAACACTTCAATTAGGTCTTTATAAATGCACGTAAAAAGGTTTAAAAATTTTGAAAAATAACTCCCTTTATGGCCAAAAAACCCCCAAAAATCAGTTATTATTATTATTATTATTATTAGCTAAACGAGAATTATTAGAAAAATGCGGTTTTTTTATATGCGATAGCACATTAAAGGCTACAAATAAGCTAAATTTTATCAAAATTGTTAGAGCCGTTTTTTTATAAAAAAATAATAACTGATTTTTTGGGTTTTTTTGGCCAAAAAGGGGGTTGTTTTTCAAAATTTCTCAATACCCTTTTCCGTGCATCTATACAGGCTTACTTGACATGTCTGGTGCAAATTTTATTGAAATCGATCGAATAGTGTTCTCTCTTGCTTTGTATGCCACAGGCATACATACAGACAGACATTTTGTAAAAAGCACTTTTTTTGGACTCAGGGGGTCCCAAAACGGACATTTCCACAAAAATTGAAAATGCATACCAAGTGCAAAACTTAGTGACTAATTTAATAACAGAAATCATCATGAATCAAAACATTGATATGTTATAAAAAAATTTGAAAAACGGTTGACCCTAAAGGCCATCCATGTAACTTCTCGCTAAGTTTAATTGCAACAAACACTATTTTTGGAAATTTTGAACTGCCATAACTTTTGAATGATTAAACCGATTTTTATGCGATTTGCGGCAATCGATGTGGTTTTTTAATTCCATTGAAAGAAACAACAACAAAAATTTTTCAGATGAAAAGTTTCGGAGAAATTGAGGAAAAACACTTTTTTTGATTTTCTTTCGTTCACGATATCTCGCGAATGAATCAAC
Organism: Philaenus spumarius; assembly: GCA_018207615.1. Taxonomy (NCBI): domain Eukaryota; kingdom Metazoa; phylum Arthropoda; class Insecta; order Hemiptera; family Aphrophoridae; genus Philaenus; species Philaenus spumarius. Next base: position 172,734 of record JAGFPH010001699.1, read on the forward strand.
CGATTGTTATGCAATTTGCGGCAATCGATGCAGTTTTTCGAGTCCATTGAATGAATCGACAACAAATTTTTCTGATGAAAAACTTCGGAGAAATTGAGAAAAAAACGCTTTTTTTTATTTTCTTTCGTTCACGATGTATCACGAACGAATTAACCGATTTTTATGCAATTTGAGGCAAGCTATGCATTTTTTTGAGTCCATTGAATGAATCGACAACAAAAATTTTTCTGATGAAAAACTTCGGAGAAATTGAGCAAAAACACTTTTTTTGATTTTCTTTCGTTCACGATATCTCACGAACGAATTAACCGATTTTGACCGGACTGGTAACGATCGACGTCGCTTTTCAAGGTTAAAAGCTGATTAGATTTTGGAATTGATCGGTAAAGCCGTTTAAAAGTTATTCCAAAAACCTGATTTGAAAAAAAATTATTTCTTAGTTTTTTTCGAAATTTCTTAGAACCTACCGGTCCGAATTAGTTGAAATTTTCAGGAAATCTAAGTTTGATGGAACGCTTTAGAACGCCGTTTGGTAGGATCCAATCGGTTAAGCCGTTCAAAAGTTATAAGCGGGTCACATACTTACATACACACACACACACACGTACAGACAGGGTGACACCCTCTCGAGAGTGGTCAGGGAAGATTCCTAGGACCTCAAAACGTCGAGATCTGATGAATACTCGATTTTCGAAAAACGGGGTGAAACCAATAACTTCCCGATTTTAGAAAATTTTCAATTTTCTTAGCGGGAAATTAAAAAGCATATATTATATATTACAGAACTACTGATGAATACATAAAGAAAAACTCGTATATATTGAGTTAATTTAACAACAATGCAACATAGATAACGTAGATGGCATAGTACATATCCCTGCTTAGAGGAATGTGTCTCTTTCTAGGGTTAAACTTAAGATATCTTCACAAAAATACTCACATGAGGAAATTTTGATCTAAAAGGTAATTTTTTATTAAAAATTACGAATTAAAAAATAATTTACAGTTTGCCAACACAAATTGTTTAGTATATTAGTACAAAATTGTGTTATCATTCAAGCAGTAAGTTCTAGTTGAATTTGAACGTGGATTATGAACAAATAAAACTATATTTTGATACTATCTATAATAATGTTTACCCGTTTATCTAAAAATTACGTCTTGTCATTAATTCAAGGTAATACAAATCCAATGTAGTAGTTTTATTTAAAACGATATTTCTATTTTGAAACAACAATGTAGAAAGTAATATTCTACTGAAGTATTAAAATATAATTTCCTAGGGGAAAAAATTGCGTGCTCCGCACGCCAAGCCCGTTGGGGCTTTCTATACACATAATCATGTTATGTTTTCTTTATAATAAATGTGTATGATTTATAATAACCCTAAAGCTATAAATAATGTTAAATGTTCAAATAAAATTATTTCGTATATTTTTTATAACAGCAGTAATAAATTTTATAAGAACCAACAAGGCTCAGATTTACACTTTAATAAAAACCTAACCTAAAAATTATAAATACAAGTAATTGTTTCAATGTTTGAAATCAGCTGTTAATGGAAATATTAGTGCGAACAGCTGTTTTATCTGTTTTATATTTTATTAAATTGGTTATTGTTTGCTGTGGTAATGAATGTATTTACATTCAAGAAATATGTGTTGGTTTATCAGTCTAGGCCTAGCCTAAGAATTTTTACCTACTATATTTACCAAAATATTGAAATAAAAACTATTTTTATCAAAATGAATTATATCCTACTTTACTATACTGTATGTAACCTAGTGATAGTGTAACTTTTTATTAGTAAAATTATTTTTCAATCGGTTCAGTTTTGCCAGAGATTACTCCCTTCACACAAACAACAAATTTTACCTCTAATATTAGTATGGATAAATTAGTTTGAAGGACGTTTTTGTTAAACCAATTTCTATGTAATATGTAAGCTAGATATTTATTAAAGTTGCAGAAATTTGAAAAAAAAAACGTAATTTGATAATTTATAAAACATACTTTTAAAGTAAAAGTACCAGGAGACCGAGCTAAAGCTCGATTATAAGCAGGGCCTAGTTCGCTCACGTCAGTAACTATTATTGCAAATTTCCGTGAACATCGTTTAGGTTAGGCCTATAACATTAAACAACTAAATAAAGGGTATGTTTATTTAGCAGAAGTATTCGTTGCCATGGTAACTATAAATAGATACAACATTAGGCTTACCTCTAATAAAATACAGTTTAAAAGAAAACAGATGATTATTGTATTGGCATTGAAAACATTTGCATCAGCTGTGCTTCGTTTAAAAGAAAACAGATGATTATTGTAATGACATTGAAAACATTTGCATCAGCTGTGCTTTGTATTGTTTAAAATGGACAAATTTCACTTTTTAATTTAATAAAAAGACGTAGAAAACGAATTTTCCCAGACTGGTGACCATTTCCAATCGATTTCTCGTGGCCAAAAGCCCCATATAAAATAAAAAAATCAAAAATCCTTAGACGGAGATTCCAGATCCATTTAGCAGACAGACAATTATCTCTCGCTTTAGAAGATAAGATACGTTACAAAAATAGTAATAAGTAGTCGACATCACCTTAGTCGCATTTAGTTTTCTCTCGTTACATAACTTACAAATACACATTTAAATATCTTAACAGAATTTAATTGAATTTATCTAAAGAGGAAATTAAATGAAAAAGAAAAAGGGTAAAATAAACGAAGACTACGCGATTCAATCAGTCCAGACAAGATTAATTTCCGTTTTGAGAACGTTTACTTCGAATCGAAGAGAGATACGTGCATAACTCCACGCAGATGTTTTAGACATTCCTGTGCATTTATCGTTCATTTTTTTAATAATTCAATAAATCCCGCTAAAATATGAAGCAACCGTATATTGTTTCATGAGAAACGTATGTGAAAAATTTACAATTTTTAAAATGCACCAAACCAATTTATTATTTGACTACCAATATCAACCAGTCTAGGTGATTGAAGAAGGAAACAATATAGTTGAATTGTAAATTATGTTTCAAATGTGTTTTTTTTTGTGTGCTAAAGCCATATCTCCCTTAACTTTTCATGAATATTAATTATTCAAACATAATTTTAAAACTTATATTCCCCGATATTGACAATAATAGACAAAAATATTAAAATTTATTTTTTCTTTAAAAACATACATTAATAAAATGTCCATATAAAAGTTTATATTATTCCTAAAGAAAAGCGCCATCTATTAACAGTCTGTTTACCTAACATTGCATCTGTTAGATTGTTTACATTCTATATGAAAGCGTAATCCATCATGCAAATCAATAAAATTGAAGCGTTATAGGCCTAAATCGTTACTATTACTTATAAACCAATATAAATAAACACAATTAACTGAATTAAACCAAGGTATTTAATTATTTAATTACTAGCAACTAGCGAAATTTTCGCATGTGTCAGCTAGTCAAATTTATTTTATATATCTTAGTGTGATATATTGTACGGTTTATCTTTATTAATTGTAAAATTATTCGCCCTAGATCTTCTTAATTACATGTCTTTAACTTAATTCATAAAATAGTTTTGTTTAGAGTAGTTTAGCGGGTGTAGATATTGTAATCAATCCGTGGATGTTTCAAGAAAAATGGATTAACATGATTTATAACGGCATAGATCATGAATAATAAAATAAATCATGCATGTATGCGGCGGCTGTGTGGCGAAGAAAAGTTGTCGGGGAAAATATTGTATGATCGCTCCGCGGGGTAGCGCTAGGGAGAAATCATTCAAAGAATTGGTGCTACACTGCTTTCGTCGTTTCCCCCATAGATAGCGCCACTATCGTCGAATGTCCATTGGATTAAAATAATGTATTGGATCGGAGTTCTATTAGGTTATCCAAATACAATGATATTAGTAAGAAGTGAACTCACACAACATTTCACATTTTTTCAGAGCAGTAAAATTGTTAGGGCATGTCCATAACGCAGTACCGTACCTCGTCCCAATATGTTCCATGTATTTATACGAACAAGACCACAACGGAGCCCCGCACTAAGCACCGCAACCTAGCCCCATAGGATTGGACTCTTCAGCTTCGTTCAAATTACATGCTAATTAATTCCATACAATGCAATCGCATCCTCTAAACTATCTGAAGGTACAACTCAATGGTGACTTATTATTATTAGGGTAAACAAATTTATTTAAATCTTGTTTTACTTCGTATGTATTGTATTTGAGTATGAGTTGTGAAGGTTTTGTTTTGCAACTCCGTAAGTAGAATACAAGATGTCATGTATTATAAATGTGCATACTATAATATATAAAGTAGATAGTTAAAACTGAAAAATCAGAAGTGTGAAGAATATCTGTTGTTCTTTCTCGTGACAGTGATAAAATATCCCTCCAATAAACAACTAACAATTCTAAATTACCAGGAATTCCAGGAGCAAACTGAGGTCAGCACCCAACCGACCTGTAGAATATATAGTAGGGTCACTTTGTACATCAAGTATGAAATAATATGACAAGAGGGATTCATCTCTTCTTCATTTGGCTGCCATTATGTAAAATATAGTTTATAAAAATACAAATCATTTTGCAATATTTTTTTTTTTTTGCCAATGCATAGAACAAGCTGCAATTTCAATTCAACCCATTATTTAACCTAATCTAATTTGCTAAATAAGTTGTATTTTTTAAATTGTAGTAAGTAATTTATATCGTAAAGCAAAATTCTCAAAGGACGCCTGACGATTAGTTTCGCCTGATACTATATGTGTATGTTTCTAGCACTGCAGATTCGTTCGGAGAATAAGCGAATGTACTTCCGAAGGCGAAAATCGTTCCAGCACTCTTAGAGAACAATTCCAGTTTGATCAGGTATTGTACACAGTCTTGCAATTGGATTTTTGTAAAGATTTACCAATTAAGTTTGTTTATTTTACATTGAGTATGTTTGATATTCAATTTATTTTAGAGTTGAATTGCTCTAAATAATATTGATATAATAATTCCCTAATCAAACTTATCGATTAAATTATCAACCTATATAATTAATTAAAAATAAAATTGTTTAAGCTTCTTAAGTTTTTAAGCCTGAGGATATTTATATCCTAAAGTTAGAAATCTTCAAAGACTTTTATGAAGACCATTTTTGAAAACATTTTCTCCGTATTTTCTTACGTTATCTCTAACGGATTGTCCAGCGTTTGCCGAAACCTAGTTTATAGTCAAACTTTTAAAGAAAGGTTGGTGTACAGCAACCCTAAGAGATATATAATATATAATAAAATAGTTTAAACAGTAAAATAATTCTAAAAATAATACACTAAAACAATTGCTAAATAAACACATAATATTTTTTATAAAATATGTTTATCTATCAAACGCCTTTCTACACACAAAGTCGTCATCAGCATTAACACTTCAGTCACAACCAAACTAGGTAAAGTATGACATAGCTATAATTTCATAGATTTTGCTCAAGTGTCACTGTGGATGACGATTTTGAAACTACTTTGACGAATAAGCGTAGTTTTCTGTTATTCTACTCGTTCATATTTTTTTGTGTAGTAATGTTACTTATTGTTTTTTGCATAATAATGTAATTTATAACTTTTTTATAAATATTTTAATTGCAAAAGATTTCTCCTTACTTTACCGTTTTGATTTATCTTTAACGATTAAGGCTGCACAATTCATCCTAACGGCTAATAATTTATAAAGATACTTATTGTTCTAATTACTTCTCTTATATCCTCCATTATGAAAAAAGCATGATGAAACATTGCAGTGATCACTCGGTTGGAAATTTAGTAAATGTTTCATTGACTTTGGATAGAAAACTTTTAATTAAAACGGAATAATTACACTTATACTACAGATTGGACAAGTTCGTTAGCAAAAAAAAAAATCCATAAGACTATATTATCCATAAGACTATATTTATATCTTCGTTCAAATGTGCTGTGTAAATGTATAGTGTTTGTGTTTTGTGTTTATGTTTGTAAATTGTGATTAACAATTTAATGTTGTTTTGACGCGCATTAAATTAAATGCAAAAAATTATAATAATATAATCGGTTTGACAATGCCTGAAAAATAGGCGAAACGATCGTCACCGCCAAATAGAAAAGAGACATCAAACAGGACTGTGAGCAGAATTTCACGTAAACAAGGTATTTATTTAAAATAAATCCAGTCCAGTAAGGCAAAAAACAAGTTAATAAAAAATAAAAAATTGACAGGAAGTAGACCAATTTTTTGACCTGAAGTAAACATTTTTTGAAATTTTTCGTACTAGAAATAAACTTTTTTGAAGTTTTCTTTAAAAAAATAGACATATGTCATAATTCTGCATATTTTGTTTTTTTACGCGACTTTATAGCATATCTAGTTCCCATAAAAACAATAAAAACGTAAAATACTGTAAAAATACCAGAATTAAATCTAGAGCTTTTACCTTGGTGACCGATGGCAATATATTTAGTACTTCATGGGAAATGAAGTAAACAAATATGTTTTACACACACTATTGAGTTAATTACATAACAAATGATTATTTTTTAAACTTCAATTAACTTGTAGTTTATTTTATCTTATTGTCGCCTTACCCAGAAGATAAGAGGCACTAATGTATCCATCTCAAAACTTGCAATTCATGCGCCTAAATTTGTGAAACGCTGTAATCAGTTTTTCAAATAATATATTTAAACCTAACTTTTCTTTTACATTCTGTTTACAAATTTAAAATACATTTGAGTTTTTAATTTATCCTTTCGCTTTCCTTTTCATGAATTTCAAAGAATATTCATTTCACAAACCTGTACAAATATATGAGCACATTCACAAGTATCTGCAAAATCCCATTGATACAACCGTGTATTGCAATTCAAGACTGAAAGCACAGGCCAGTTTGGAGTATATTATGCTATTTATGATTCTCTATCATTGTGTTGCTTTCCGATTTTATGGAATTGTTTTACAAAAACAATTACCTCGACTTACAACTATCCCTAATCGGTAAAAGAGATCACTGAAGTTATTTATTTTATCCAAGCAAATGATTTTTTTTAATTTGCACTATTTGATATACAATTTTGCTTACAATATTAGAACCATTCTATCTTTTGGATTAGTTTTTTAGAAGAAACATAAAAATGGCATACAGACATGGTATTCTTTTGGGGAATAAAATTGCATGTATTAAATACATGAATGGATATATTATTTGCTGATGCGAAAATAAATCTCTAATAATAATAAGTATCTATTTAAAATTTTTCTAAATTTATCCACAGTCAAATCGCGATAAACTTAATTTCAGAAAGTTAATACAAAAAATTAAATAACCTGTTATTTATATCCATATACTCCAAACTTTCTTAAACCTATTTGTAAAATTATAGTTTACTAGGGGAAACCCTTGAGTGCTCCGCACGCCAACCCCGTTGGAACCTTCTATACCCTTAATCATGTTGTTTTCATTATAATAAAGGTTTATAATTAATTAATAATAACCCCAAAGCTAAGATAGTAAATAATGTAAATGTTCAAATCAAATTATTTCGTATATTTAATAACAGCAGTTAAAATAAAGATTAAAAAATCCAGCAAGGCTCAGGTCTACACTTTAATAAAAACCTAACCTAAAAGTTAGAAATACAAATAATTCTTTCAAAGTTCGAAATCAGCAGTTAATATTAGAGCTAACAGCTGTTTTATCTGTTATTTTATTCAATTTGTTGCTATAGTAATAAATAATGTAAATACAAATGTTGGTTTATCAGTCTAGGCCTAACCTAAATTTTTTTTCCTACTAAATTTACAAATATTGAAATTTAAAATGTTTTTATCAAAAGGAATTATAGCCTATGTTTCTCAGAGATATTGTAGATTTTTATTAGTAAAACTATTTTTTCAATCGGTTCAGTAGTTCCAGAGATTACCCCCTACATACAAACAAAGAAACAAAACAATTTTACCTCTTTATAATATTACTAGGGGAGACCCCTGCGTGCTTCGCACGCCAACCCCCAATGGAACATTCTAAAAACATACACGTTATGTTTTATTTATATAAAGTTGTAGTATTAATAATAACCTCAAAACTAAGATGGTAAATAATGTTAAATGTTCAAACCAAATTATTTCTTATATTTTATAACAGCAGTTAATAATAGTTAAAAGAACCAGCAAAGCTCAGGTCTACACTTTAAAACCCTAACCTAAAAGCTAGAAGTACAAAAATAATTGCTTCAAATTTTGAAATCAGCTGTTAATGGAAATATTGAAGCAAACATCTATATTATCTGTTATTTTATTCAATTGGTTGCTATGGTAATAAATGTAAATACATGTGTTGGTTTATCATTCCAGGCCTAACCTAAGATTTTTTTCGACTAAATTTACAAATATTAAAATAAAAAAAGGTTTTTACCGAAATGAATTATAGCCTATGTTACTCAGGGATAGTGTAGCTTTTTATTAGTAATACTATTTTTTCAATCGGTTCAGTAGCGCCAGAGATTACCCCCTACATACAAACAAACAAACAAACAAACAAACAAACTTTACCTCTTTATAATATTAGTATAGATTATTATAGATATCGGAGGAGTCTACATCTACCTCATTGAGTTTTCTGCCATGATGCAAATTGATAATAGCTCTAATATAGTAAGCACATTATTCTTATTATTATCAAAATGTGTAATTTATGATAGAACCTAGTCAGGCTATATTAAATGTAAATGTATTTCAATATTTACATACTATACTAATTTTCTTCTTTTATTTATTTAAATAACATGAGTGAACACAATAAAATCGTGGGTTAAGTTGAAGTAAACGCTAGTCGAAGGTTTTATAACTGATAAGATTGTACGATTCTCTCTCTTTCTCTACAGTGAAACACTATTAGGTTATCTTTGTCTGCAAATCTCCGGTTCTTGTTCTGTATCGCCATTGTTTATTGGCGCAAAGAGAGTCTAATTGATTCAAACACTTTCGATTATCGATTCGTGACTATCTCGACAGGTAAGGTTGCATGAGGTATTTCAACTACTTGTTTCTTTAGGTTTACAATGCAGAACTAGATCTGAGTTTCAAATCAATCTAATGTCGATAAATACCACCGCCCGTAAAAGTTATTGTAGGTAAGTTATCGAGGTGGTGCCACTTTAGACGTTTTTATCTAAAACGTGCACTAATTATAAAGGTTTAGTTTCCGTTTAGTTTAAATTATTACAAAATGGATTTGTAATAGTTTTTTTATAGTCGTTTTAAACGTTATATCGCCCTTTACACATAATCTATTTAACGTAATTATATTATAATGTTTCTGTCATGGGGAAGAAACCCTGTCCAGATTTACCTATCCCAGTTGTGTGATATTAACCTGACTTTTACCTGTCCGACTCAAGTGTATGACTTCTCTAAGATTGGGTAGTCGAATTTGATGTTCTTAGTTCAAACGGACTTTCTAAAAGTACTTTTGTGTAAGTCCTAATTTGTATAAGTTTGGACAGTGGTAAATCCACCCGTATTTCTTTGGTCTTTCCTGTTCAGTCTGAGAGCTTCCTCTTCATTACGTCAGAAGGACTCCTTACCCTTTGGCTCCCGACATCCAATTTTTCATATGTTCCAAAAATCCCAACCATTATCTGTTATGTATGTGCATAAAATCCCAGGCTTAATTTAGCGAATTTTTAGTGTTTCGCAAAAAAATATTCAAATTTAATTACAGATCAATTTTGATGATTTTTTTTTATTTATTTTTGTTTTTGTATTGAATAAAATGTTCTATAAGGTAAAACCTTAACTATAAGGTTTCTAAAATTATTAAAACCCTTTAAAAATAAGAGTAAATTCATGTTAGATATGATTTTTTTTAATCGTTACTCGGAAAAAAAATAAAACTTTTCTTTACTTTAGTCTTGAAAATGACACACACAAATTATGTCTAGAACAATTTTGTCCACATAACATAATTTTACAGTTAAAAATGAACAAAAACCTGAATTTCATTACATTATATTGAATAAACGGTATCAGTTAACTGACACAAACTTTCTCCCAACTTACTGTAGTCAAAATAATATTGTTTTTAATCATTTTATTTACTACTTTTTAAAAACAAAACAAAAAAATAATATTCTACCAACGTCAATTGTATAAAAAAGTTATTTTCCCAGGCGGGATTCGATCGCGCGACCTTTGAATTACTGGCCGTGCTCGCTACCGTGGTGCTACCCCGTGCGGCCGCTGCCGCGATGCTAGATTGCCAACACAAACTTGTTTATTTTTAAACATTTCCCCACAATTATAAAACGCCGAAGTTTTGATAAAAGCGAGTGGTGTCATTTTGTTTGGCATCTTAAACACTATAAATACTGAAAATTTGATCAAAATCGTTAGAGCCGTTTTTGAGAAATTTGCATTTTTGTCGTTTTTTATGGGTTTTTAGAGGTAAATTACCCTTAAAAATTAAAAATTCCAAAAAATGAAAAAAACGCCTAGAGATATTAGGGTTTAGTACCTACATACCAAATTTCATGAAAATCGGACCAATAGTGTCCTCTCTGGTCGTGTATACATACAGAAAGACTGACAGACAGACACCACTCTAAAAACACTTTTTTGGGTTCAGGGAGCACCAAAACAAAAAATTCCACTAAAAATATTTTTGGGTTCAGGGAGCACCAACACAGATAATTGCACTAAACAATTTTTTGGGGTTCTGGGAGCACCAAAACAGATAATTCAACTAAAAATCCAAATTCGAACATTTTTACGAAAACAATATTTTCTCCATATACTACGTATAGGGTGGAGAAAGTAAAAATGACAGAGTTATTAAGTTTTTTTTGAAAATTAGGCTACTACGTAACCAGTTTTGCGGTTAGTTGTACGTATATAGTCATAAGAATATACACGTCACTAACAAGTGAATGTACTCGCTTCATAATCACAATTTTTCACAACGAAAATAACTAAAAGTGCCAAAACAATCACATGCTACAACATAATATATGGGGCCATAATCAAAGCCTACACACAAATCAAGTTATTATTTACCACCTGACAGATGGCAAAAGCACAGCCAACGTATATCACAATTAGCTTCGCTGTAGTGAACATAGAGGTAATTTTTAACGTAAGTAAAGCTCATAGAGGTAAATAGAACAGTTCTTTGTGATTCCATTGATATATAATAAACAGATTCACTAATGAGTTTTATTTTATATGATTTTTTTTCTGAACGTCCGAAAATTCGTCGGGATTCAACGCACATACTAACAACGTCCGAAAAATCGGACGTCGGGAGCCAAAAGGTTTTAACATCCTCTGAGACTGCTTTTATCTCTCTTCCGAGTTGGCTTTGTTTCTGGAACTATTAGTAGGAATTTACGGGAATATAGGACACTCTGTCGCAGATTCTGGACCAATGCAGATCAGCATACCAATCTAACAGTTTATTTCCAGATGTACCTTATCAGATAAACATTGTTCGTCTTCGCCAATGTCTCTCTCTGGTTTGAAGACATTCATGTTAACTAGCATCGTCAGAAAACATAATACATAATACATAAAATAAAAAAATAACAATGCACTGACTCTCAAACACATACGTTTAATAATCAAACGCGTTTCAACGAAAAAGTCGTCATCTTCAACCTGATACATATTTAGTTATAGTTACAAGTTTTTAGTTGTCATGTACCACTGAAGATGACAACTTTGTCGTTGAAACGCGTTTAATTATTAAACGTATGTGTGTGAGAATTATTGTACTGTTATTATTTTGAAATACTTCCTTCTCACTCGTCAAGCTCAAAGTTTAATAAATAATTTATACTGTGTAGATATTTTAACTAATATGCAAGTTTTTAATTGGTGTTGGTTAGTTGTGTTTTAAATAGTCGTTTCTTCGTTACAGATTACGTTGTGAATATTCCAACTTACAATAAAATTGTGTATAATTCATGCTTTTTATTGTAGAATAACTTTTTTCGACATTGCGTTTTCCAAACAAAATTTTTTAAGCTCGTACAACAATTTTCGTCATTTTTATCTGTTTTTAGTATCGTAAAAATACAAGTTTTATGTCGGTTTTTAATGCTTAATAGAACAATTAAAACTTTTCAAGAACATATGTTTTCCATTATTTTCTGAAACATTCAAATTTATAATTCTGCAGACCCAGCATTCCATTCGCAAACAATTGTTATACTTCTATATAATTCCGCTTTTAAGAATAATTACAATATGATTATAACCTGGATAATTTGTAAAATAAATATTAAACACTTATTGTTAGATAGTGATAAACATCATTCAATTACAAGATATTTGAATACACATGACTTAATATTTTAAATTTGACGTATAATCTTACCACGATAACTGTGCCAATTTTACCCACAACTTGCTGATAAATAACGCCTTTATGTTTAGTGGTTTGATAATAAATAAATATTAATTAACTACAAATATTATTTTATAAGAATGTTATAAATGAGGCAAATAGTATCTTTAAACATCATATTATTACTTTATAATTGCTTTCCTCAGTTATTCTAATAAGACACGTGCACTTCTAGTCTTACTTATCTATCCAGATCTGAAGTTGGAGTAACATAATGAGGTAAATTTCCAGATCGACAGTTATTGCTAGATTAAACCAAAATCATCCTGAACATCTTCCAAGGATTTGAAAATTTTAACATTGAAGTAAATAGTATTATATTATTAGTATTATTATTATCATTTAGTATTATATTGGACTAAATTAATGTAAATTCATATTTAGTGGAAGTTGCCTATCACACAATATAAGAAGAGATAGCTTCCATTCGTCACACGATCAGTTATAGATGAGTTCTGTTTCTGGAAACTCCCTAGAATGCTATGGTTGATCCATTTAACAAACCAGAGTTTATAAGAGCAGAACCAAATATTAGAGAATTTAAAAATCTGCATGAGAAGATTTTATGGCTATTTCATTCAGTGAGGACTAGTGGTTTTATTCTTTACATTGTTGTTTTTTATTACACATTTTGATGGTCTTATCATTTTAAATGTTCCTTCGTCAAATAAATTATTTGTATGTTGTAATAAATTTGTCTGATATTTTTGTGGTTCTGTATTTGTATTTTGTTTTTACTATATGGCGATATAGATTTTTCATTTGGCTAGAAATCCAGCGTAGACATACCGGTATTGACATATAATGATCGACTTTGACTATTTCTCCGTATTATTCCACTCGAAGTCTTCAGTAAACTAACTGGGTTTTTTTAAATAAATTACAAGTGAAAAAACAAGGACCAAGACCGGGATTTGAACCCGGGACCTTTACGATTCCGTCGTAACGCTCTACCAACTGAGCTACCCTGATTCCTTCCGGATATTGGTCGATGTTATCTCACTTGTACGGTTTCACTGCAATTATTGAACTAACAGACTGAATACCTCGTGTATACAACATTGAAATATTTTTTTTTTTTTTTGCAGCTTACTGTGAGTTAACATCGACCAATATCTGGAAGGAATCAGGGTAGCTCAGTTGGTAGAGCGTTACGACGGAATCGTAAAGGTCCCGGGTTCAAATCCCGGTCTTGGTTCATGTTTTTTAACTTGCAATTTAATTAAATATACCTTTCTGAGGAAGTGTGTAAGCGGAAAATTTAAAATAATAATAACTGGGTTTATGTAAAAAGGTTAAGGAAACCTCCTGTTTTGGTATTAGTATTCTATTATTTAAAAAATTGCACATATGATGGAATTAATTAATATTATTTTTTTATTTTTGGTTATGTTGGCAGTGTAGCAAAATATGAGTCTATAGTTAAAAAAAAATCAACCACGCGGTCGAACCGCTAACGTAAGTTAACCGAATTTCTAAAATTAAGTTTTTATGTTTTAGGTTAACACAAATTGGGAAATTTTTTTACTCACTAAGGTGCTGAATAGCTGACTGCGTGTACGAAATATATTAGTAGAATAAGTTTGCAACTCAGCCTCCAAGCTCGGCTTTGCGATTTTTTCCTTTGACCTTGCGACCTCAAATTACGTGAACTGCTCTTCGGCAGTTTGAATCCCGGCAGTCAGCCTCGTATCAAAAGCTACCCCTCGGTAAAATCCCACTCGTTGATTTGAACCGGGTACTTTTATGGTATTTTAAGTTTTGTTAGATTTTGGGGGAACCAGACCGGATATCACATATTTTGGTCATGTAAGGAAAACAAAACGTGTAGAATAATCACCTGTATTATTTTGTTTAGACAAAACCGTATAAAAATTTCATTTTAGTACGAAAATCTGAAAAATGTTACTCTTTGTCAAGCATCCTGCTTACTGACGAACACATACGAGTGACTTAGAAAACCAAAATTGGACTAAAACCCCCAAAACGTGTTCTGGGGATCACGTTCGGTGCCCATTCCCGACCTTAGGTCTCACAATACGAATCATTGCAATAGATCATCTTTCCTATGGAAATGGGCTCTGAAGGATGATTGCTGGTCCATTTTAAGACCAAAAGAAAACATGAACATAATGTGGTTCATTTTTATTACTTTTTCTAAAAACAAATTTAAATACACAAGTATTTTAATTAATCATGGAATTAATGTTTAAGAGATGACGTAATAACGCAAGTGTAATAACCTCTAAGTCATCGCTGAACTTCTTTAAAAATAGTTTACGAATAACTTGTACAAATTTAAATAGGTAATTTTATTTCGACTTTTGGTAAGATCGAAACTTGTACCCTAACTGTGGTGTCCATGTCATGTTGTCGGGAAAGTATAACATTCCGTTCTACAAAGTCAACGCGACGCTAAAGATCAAGTTCCCCGCCGCTAAAACGTATAATTAAATGTCTAATTTTTCTGTTCCATAAACTCGACAATACCGGCTACATTTCATTAACCTCGATTTAGCAGGAATTTATGCTGCAAACAGCGACCATACAGCCAGCAACAGTTAAGCTTAATTTACACGCGTACTTGACCGGCCACGCCTCAAAGGGGAAAATGAGTATCAAAATACGTAAATAAAAATGTGTCTAATTTATATTAGTTCGTGGTAATAGTAAAAATAGTTTCCATCCTTAGACCTGGTATTTAGGAAGGAAAATAAAATAATTTTATTTCCTCTGAAACGTAGGTTCTATATTAATTGACTATTTTTGAGATTCGTAAAGCACAGAAGAAACAGGTATAAGGAGCAATTAGGCTATTTACAAGTTTCTGGACATGAAAACATTGAGTGGGTTAAATCTGCGAAATTGGGACGATGAGTCAAAACCGATAGTTAGCTTAGACAATGTTAGCTAATAAGCTAGTTAGCTATTAAGCTAGTTAGCTATTTAAATTATATTAGATTTTTCAATTAGCTGTATAAAAATAACTACACCTTAACCCTAAAACCACTTAAAATTAGTTTTAAATCCAAATTTGTACACCCGAACTTTTTGAATCAAAATGATATTACATTGTGATTTTTAGCCCAAATAGTACTGGAAAATGTTTAATTTCTAAATTAACCTTCGTTATTTCATCTCTTACAGTTTAACAGAAAAATAAATTATACGAACAATCATAAGCCAGAAATTGAGTACTATCTCCAAATCAAAATAGCGGACTTTTGTAGTTACGATTTTGGAGAATTGGTTGAAAAATTTATATTTTCTTGTTACGTAAAATGAGCAAAATATAATTTTATTAATACAAACTGTGTTTTATTTTGGAGTTAACTTTTTTATGACATCAAGAATAAAGTAATTGAACAATACTAATTCAGACGTACATGGAGTTATGTGTGGAAGAGGTTGGGGCATCTGTAATTTGTTTAATGAGGAGAAAAAACTATTAAAAAATATGTATGTGTGATTAGTTTTTGTTTAAATTGATTCGGCGATAAAAGGAAACAAATAATTAATACAATAAATTCAGCAGCATTGACTTATTATAACACAGAACTGAGACATTAAAAGAGTTATTCACCGTGGCAAGATGTTGGGTCTGTAAACAAAAGCGCCCTAAAGTTTAATGCATCAATGATCGTGTTCAGTTAAGAAGGTTTTGGGTGGTTCGTTCAGCGACAATTTCGGGTAGTTTAGGGCGCTATGGAGGTTTATTGCTATTTTGAAAGATGTTGTTGAATGTGTATGTGTGTGTTTAAGAGTGTACGTTTGTTTGTATATAATGCAGCCTAATTTAATTTCAGTTTTATTTGACTTACGAGACAAACGTGTATATTTCTGGTTTTCTCAGTTTTATACATTATGTTTTAGAAGTATTTTTTCTATTCATTTTTGTTTGTAGTGTGAATTTTTATGTATTTTGTAATTCGAGGTTAGGTGGTTAGAGGGCCCAATTTTATTAACGTTTCCTCAAAAATAAAGATTATTATTATTCCAATCACAAGCAAATTTTCTGAATACGAATGTATCTTATCGTAAACATCTTTCGCCTCATTTCACATTGTCCTCTTGTAATATCGACGACATCAGTAATATAATTGATAACCTCAATGTCAAAAAACGATATGAATCGATATCTCTGCTTTCGAGCTAGAGATAAGAAAGAAAGCACACAGACAATCACGAAAATTATTTTACAATTGATATTATTTTAAAATTCTGATTTGGTTATTCCATCGTTGTAACTGCATAAAAAAATACTCAAGAAATATAAACTATTCAATGAATAATCCTTTAAAAATTGAAGAACATCGATCCATGCATTTGGCCCTGAATGAGACATAAACAGTTTTTTATGGGTGTAGCTCTGAACAGTAATTTGCTTACTCCTAAAAGGAATCGTTCTAGTGCTTGTTTTGTACTTTTCTACATTATCGTCTAACCAATTTGTATAATGGTTTGTAAAATAAAACATTTCTTACCTACTATAAATATTTCTTCTTTATGTTTTGCTCGTAATTTTGATTAAATTAAGAGTGTTTAACATACCTTAACTAAGTTTTATTTGGTTCATGGTATGAGTTTAGATTTTCTTTCTTTCTTTACATTAGTAAATGTTTACATTCTAAAATTGTTTAACTAACATTGTTAAATGTTGAAATAATTGTTTATGCTGTATTACAGTATCTTTAACGTTTAAATTTGTCGAATTACTTTATACATTTTTTTAAAAGATTTATTTTTGTAGAGGCATAGAAAGCAAAATGTATACCCTTTAAAAATCAATCTTTGATATATTTGACTTCCAATTGTATTTTAAAGAAATAATCATTACTTAATTAACCTTATTATTGACTGAAAAATTTAATTTATAAAAGAACCAGAACCGTACCTAAGATGGGTGTTGTTTAGAGAGATTCCATATTTTTGTGTTGTATTGATGTTGTACCTTACCAGCATGTTCAGCAAACACGTATAATACATCATCGCATGACGTACGTAAGGAAATGAAATAAATAAAATTATATCTTTGTATCTCCACATTAACAATGACTGCAATGACGTAACCCAGTGCAGACTATTATACCAGAAACCCGATACATTTATTAAAACAATGCAATGTATGTTTCCAATTAGAAAACGCATGTAACATAAACTCGGTAGCCTTGAAACGGCCGATAGCTTTTCACACATTGATTTACTTTCTCCAGGTCTAAGGTTTCGTTCTCTCCGCTCACACACACCAACAGTCACGTGCGCGGTTGACAGGTATTGTTGCGTTTACAATAAACCATGCACACGATTTTACTGTATTCTTAATGTGCTTGCTTCACAATTAATAATGCATTTATTTTCTTTTGTCGTGTTTCATGTTTGATGTAGCTATTTTCAATTGTTATTTTCCGAAGTATTAATTTTGAATTAAAATTGTTTAGGTTTTTATGTCTGTAGATCCCCGGATTTTAGAATTACCGTTAGTTTTAATAATCACGCAAACTAAATAAATCGAGAGTGCACATGTTGCATAAACTAGTTATGTCTAAATCAATTTAGACTAATTAAATTAGACTTGTCTTGAACAAGGCTTTAATATATTACACGATGACGCACAGTGGGGTATTTTACCTTAAAACGTGGCATAAATTCAAAACTCCGCCGTAGGTAATCAAATTTTGGTAGGGCCTATAGTACAGACCTAAAACAAAATCTATACTGAAAAGACGAAAAACTTTACGAAAAAACTTCATTGTTAAAATAATTACATCATAATACTACAAATCATAATACACCATTTTATGTTTTTTTAAATGTATTAGATTTGAGGAAGCTTAATTGCAGGTCAAAGGTGAATAAAAAGACAACTTATATATTAAAATATCATTTCGAAATTGAGATTAATTTTTTTTAGTAAAGAGGGTTAAATTAAGCAAATTAAATTGTAACATAATTGTTAAGCATTTAAAAAAACAATATCTTAAAATTGAGCAAAAAATTGTAACATACAGTTGAATGCTGTTCTTGTCCGTCTTAAAATGGAAATTAAATAACGTCAGTCGTGTTAAAGGATAAAATCAACAAAAAATAGTTTTTATTTTGTGATATGTGCAAAATATTTTCAATTTTTGTTAACAAATTTAAAAGTTTTAGAATTAGGAAAATCAATTACTTATAACAGCCGTTATATTTCGTGGAGAAAGGATTTATTGGTATTTGGAAAATAACAACTTAATGTTATTTTTATGTTACGTTTAAGTTAACCAAGAATACAACTCTAAATTAAATCATTAATAATACAAGTAACATTTCACAAAAAATCAAATACATTTTCAAATGTTCCATTTTTGAAAGGAAAAAAGCATAATGCATAATCTCAATTTTTCTCAAATGTATTTTAATCCAGTCAAAGTTATAAAAGGAATCATTGCACGTTTGTACACTGAAATAACTGTTATATCTTTATATAAAAAACTGTATTCCTACTAGCAACCCTAACCCTTATTTCCATCAAAATTTACTTTTTTTGTCAAAAACTAAGTTTTATTCTCAATGGTAATTCCACATGGTAATACATTATTTATTGTATGGTAATTGTGATGGTTATTTGATAGACCAATTTTGGCAGTGGTTTAATAGACACAGTGTTTCACAAAAATATTAATATCCGTAAAAGGTGCATAAATGTGCAAGATTCGATTTTTATTCCAAAAACTTTAAGAAAAAACCTTTACATTAACATTCGAATTACAGCCTGATCTCACTTGGAACACTATCATAATGCTTCATAACTATAAACAATTTACAATTTTTTTGTTACATATTTTACAAAACTAATCAAAATGTATAAACCATTATATTTAAACTTTAAGAATGCATTTTTGTAATAATTACTAGAGGTTGACGTTGCCATGCTGGATCAATTAAAATAGTACTAAATAAGGGAGAAAATAATCTATAAAACGGCATTATAGAACACGACCTTCTAGCTAACCGACTGATTTGGACTTATGCTGATGCGTTACCTAAGGAAAGATTGAGTTTATCGGCCGGTCAATAGTTGTTTATTGTTCTTTGGAATGTTTACTATCTTAATGTAATAATGAGTGAATTCCCGTTTCACTTTAATTTTTTTAATATATGCCAGGTTTTGTGGTCAAATACCCCACTGTGCCACGTAGTAGAAATTCCTCCTAAGTAAAATGTATAAATGTTTAATTTAAAACAGCAAAAAATAAATTTAATAATACACGTAGTTTAAATGTCATGTAACACTTCGATAAGTTTCTAACTACTACATAAAAGTATGTTTAAAAGTTCAGGAAATTTTAAATATATCAATAAAGATGAAAAATGTACCCCCTTTCTAGGACGAAGTCTTAAAAATAGTAACACCTAATGGGTAATGAATACATTTCAATTGAGTGTTTACTCAGGAAAATATAATCACTCATTTCTTTTTGGTATCTTTTATACTAGATAATTACTAGATAATACTAGATAATCTTTTACTTTTTGTTTATAATTTGGATTTATTCCAGTATCTATAAAATTGAAAAAAATCTAAATTTTTATTCATTGGCGTAAACTCTTAAGTTAAATAAAAGATTTAAATTATATATATTAAATAAATAGTAAACCTGGTAATGTTTCGATATTGCTTGATTTAATTTAAAGAGTATTAATCCCATTTCATCTCTTTGCCTAATTAATCGAATTGTAAATGTTTATTTTATATCAATTAAGAATAATATTAAATCATTTTAGATTTATAGTTTGAAGCAATTTATTTGTATTGTATATAAGTGCCACCCCATTTACATCTTTTTGTTTGTAGTGACGATTTTCTATAAAAAAAATCCTGTTAATAATATGTGTAAAGTATGAAATTTTAGTAAAGTCAACTGAGTAGTTTTTGAGAATATATAAAAAGTGGATATATTATTATTCGTTTAAGGGTAGTTATTCCGTTTCATCCATTTCACTTCTGGAATCAAATTGCGAATAGTTTAAAAAATAATATTAAATCATTTTAAATTTTATAGCTTGTAGGAAGTTAGGTTAATACATATTTATTGTACAGCAACACCCATTTCAACACTTTCTCCAGCTATCTTTGGCCTCTGATTCGCCTTTTCGCTACATTTGTATCCTGCGTCCATTTAACAACCACAATTCTACCCGGTTCCGAGTAAAAAGTCTAAGTTCTGGTGACAATCCCACAATAGTCATAAGGCAAATTCGTGTAAACTTCGTACTTTGTAACAGCCTGGCTTTCTGGCCTAACAATAATGTGTGTGTTATGAAATCCTCTACCTGGACATGGTTAAAAGCATTCTAATATTGTCAGTAATTCGGCCTGGAACACTGTTGAATTCTTTTCCAAACCTATACTTCGCATTTCTTTTGTTATTTTCCCGTACCCTGCAATTACTCTTGTTTCAGTAAAAGACCTGTCGGTATAGAATTCTACACTGTTATGTATAGGTGACCAATCTCTGATAATTTCCTCCTTTTCTTGATAGTAGCATCAACATTTATGGCTCATTAGAAATTTAAAGTACCCCCTCCCTGTAGTAGTGTATTTAAATCGCAAGCAAATCATAAAAAGTAACACCTGGAAGTTTTTCTAGACATCTCAAGAACCTTGTTAGTAATTTAACCTCAATATTTAATATTTTATGTGTTACAAATAATTCCTGTTTTCGAATAGTAGGCCTACAGTGTATTTTTCTCAACGGCTACATTTCCACATTCCAAAAAAGTCCATTCTGTATACGACTTAACTCTGTAATACGCTTAAGATGTTTATTGTATAAACTAATATATATACATACATATATATATATAAATTAAGGTTAGTTATTTTGATAATACGAGCGGAACAGGACGAAGCTTTTCATGAAAAACCCTCTAATGTATTCTATATTTAGTTTATAATCCAGAAAGAATGGGTTGTGTAGACACATTTCAAATAAAAATATATAAAATCATATACAAAAATAGCATACAATATTATTTCCCTATATTTTATAAGAAAACAAACAATATATCTTTCAATTTCTGACTACGTGCAGCGCATCCTAAACTGTCGAATCTTATAAGATAGAAGCTCTGCATGTCTGTAGTGATGTATGGGTCACTTGGTAATAACTCAATCTCCAGTAACCTAGTTATAACTCGTCTCTAATCCCAAGTCAGATGTATGTTGCTGTTCCATAAATTATAACTAGTACAAGTAGCAAATTTAATCTCCAAGGCGGAGCTGTAGGCTACTTCGTGGGTGTTCGATTATGTCATAACGTATCTTTATATTAATCGATCTTTATTAAGACGTTATTTTTATTTCTATCGTGATTTATTTTTGAAATGGGTTCTTTATTTTGTTTTTATCTTAGTGTAACCGTGTACGTTATTTTACAAACAAATTCATTAGAAAATGTAAAAATCAGGATTAAGAGCAAACTAAAATGAACGAAATTTGACCATATTTATTTATAAACCTAAAACTGTATTTTCTCGTACATTTCGTCTACACTATATTATATAATGCTATGTTAAGCCCCTGCGTGCTCCGCACGCCAAACCCCCTTTGTAATCTTCTATACACATAATCATGTTATGTTTTCTTTATAATAAAAGTGTAGGATTAATAATAACCCCAAAGCTAAGATGGTAAATAATATTAAATAAAGGTTAAAAGAACCAGCAAGGCTCAGGTCTACACTTTAATAAAAACCTAACCTAAAAGTTAGAAATACAAATAATTGCTTCAAAGTTTGAAATCAGCTGTTAATAAAAATACTATAGCAAACAGCTGTTTTATCTATTATTTTATTCAATTTGTTGCTATGGTAATAAATGTAAATAAATGTGTTAGTTCATCAGTCGAAGACTAACCTAAGATTTTTTCCGACTAAAGTTAGAAATAGCCTATTTAAAAAAAAGTTTTTTTATCAAAATGAATTATAGCCTATGTTACTCAGTGATAGTGTAGCTTTTTATTAGTAAAACTATTTGTTCAATCGGTTCAGTAGTTCCAGAGATTAGCCCCTGCATACAAACAAACAAATTTGACCTCTTTATAATATTAGTACAGATAAGCTTTCCAGTAGACTACTTGTGGTAAGCTAGAAAAAAAATAAAAAACGCATTACATTTTATTTGACCTAACACAATAGTTACTGAATGTAATTCTGTGTATAGTGAATTTAATTCTGTGTACCGAAACATTATTATTTTAGTTCGGCTATTTGTAGCATGAATGCTCTTTTTTAAGCAAACGTAAAACAATAAAATACAAACTCCTACAGTTTATTTCTTCTTAATAATGCTAATTTACACTCAAGTAGAAAGTTTGTATGACTTTGTTTTATTAAGATTTTAAATAAAGCCATTTTAATGCAACTTTTATGAATGTGTTAATCCAATGTCACACGGGTAACATATTCGTTATAATTGTAATTTTTCAAAACTGTGATAATCAGTTACTAAAATTTGTTTTGAAAAATTTAATTTTTGGTTGTACTTCACCTAAGCTGTTAAAGATAAATGGAAAATAATTAGCCGTACAAATGGACAACGATAAGATGTAAAAAAAACGTTTTTAAAGGCATATCTCTTTCTAATATGGTATTCTTTAAAACAAACTATTTAGTTTAACAAGATATAAAAAATTTAAGACATCTCTCGTTTTTATTCGTAAGCATACTAAACTGTTTAGATCAACTAAAACAGTCAGTGATAGAAGTGTTCGCAATTGAGGAGTTGGGTGGAAAATGGACAATTATTTGGCAAAATTGCTCTTTTTTAGAAAATAGCTTGATTTTCAAGCCGGTATTGCTATCTATCGGATACTTCAAGAACTAGTTAGATATCTTCATAATCAGCGGCTATACTCTATATCAAAGCCCACTAAAGAATACC
>JAGFPH010001699.1:217931-236507 GCA_018207615.1 Philaenus spumarius
ACAGAAATCGCTTTCTTTTTACTTAATTGAAAACCCATCTCGTCAAAGCATTTGATACATCACAGAAAACTCTAAGCAACTTACACCACCTCCCTGAAACTTTATCAATCCTAACAGCTTTCAAAGTGAGTGGATGGAGGGTAGGAGAAGAATATAAGTTTATAAGTTGACAGAGCCTATCAGTCATACTCCTTAACGCTGGATTGGTTACAGAAATTGGATGGTTGATATGTATTGCATCTGTAAATTGAATGAAGCATGACTGTTGAGTCTTAATCAAATGAATGACAGTATTTCAAGTTTAGGCCTATATTAGTCAGAGTGCTTTTGGATATAACGTCCTCTTCCCCTACCAGCACCATCACATCTATAACAAGGATTATAAGATATAGGCTATTGTTAGGATTTAATTGTGGGGGCTTTAACAATGCAAAGGCCTAAAATACGTAAAACATTGTTAATGGGGACAATCTGATACCATTAAAGGGCTTTTAAGAAGAGACCAATTAAATGCAGAGTGTAAATACAGTCCCTATACTAACCTTAACGATTCTATAAGCTGAAATAGAACCAAATCATGTATGGACTGTCTTTTTAACGTGGATATTATGTTTTCCTATGTTATTTTATAATTTACCGCACTGAGAAGCCAATGGAGGTAATTGAGATTTTTTTTAAATTTTCGAGACAAGTGCAGAATCAGATAGTTAAAGTATAGGAAAATTATGTTGCCAATTAAGGTAACTGAATCTCTGACAAGTGCTGAGAACTGTTGGCTAAAAGTTGAACTATATAAAACATATGTGTTTTGCTTGGAAGCCAATATTTAGGTGCATATTTGAAGGCAAAGAGGGTATGTGTTGCACTTACCTCCATTGGCCTCCAAATCTAGTAGCTATTTTGAATATTTTTTAAAAACTAATATATATGTTTACTGTACTTAAAACCATTGTTTTTATAATGTAATTCTTAGTTTGCGTGTGCTCGACCCAATCTTTTTTTCTATTCAAAATTTTTATTCAAAGGACAATGTTGCAAGAACCGTAACTTGTCACAGTTTTACTAATAACTAGGGTGTTATTACTTAAAACTAATTACAATTTTGGAAAAATATAATTAAAACTTAATATAATAATTATGGTAATATAAAAATTTCCCTAAAACTATTAAGTCATGATTTATCGTAAGCTTCCAACTTTAACCTTTATTTCCCAAAAACTGAGATCATGTCACATACCTCCCTCGGTGCCTCATTTAGCCTTGCGTCTCAAAATTCTCTCAAACAATATATTTAGGAATTTTGGCTTGTTCCGGTACCTAAATGGGATACATGTAAAATTAAAGGCCTATATAAATCGTTTTAATATAAACCAACTTAAATTTGGAATAAACCCAAATACACGCCAAACATGTTTTAACTGATTAGTTCATCTCAAATGTTTTTTTTAAATAGTTTGGAATGTTGACCCGCTCCACAGAATGTTAATTGTAAGGGGAATGTGAATTTGTATATAGGGTCTACGTCTTGTGACACATCAAAACAAAGGGAATGAAAAGACAAAAAGAATGTATCTCATGAAATAATATACGTGTGATTCTAACTAAAATGGTTAGACAGAATATATATATTTTTTAAATTTGTTTACTTACAAACTCGTAATTTCACTGAATGAAAATAAGCTATATTTTTTGTAAGATTACAAGTTGTTTGAATCAATTCTATATATCCGATGTTAAGTTATTAGTATCAAAGAACTGAAATAGGGTATAGAACTTGGTGAAATGATACACCATTTTAAAACAGATTAAGAAGACGGGGAAAATAATAGGGAGTTAATTAACCCTGAACGTTAAAGGACAACTATCACGAAACTAGTTGGTTTCGGGAACGTTCCTGATTTTCCAGAACGTTTATTTTATTACATTTTTAAAGAATGTTTTATTAAAATAATAAATATTGCAAAATATTTATAATGACAAAATTAATGCAACATACAGATATGTTTATAGGAAATGCATTTGGAATGGGATTAAGGAATTTCCCGGGAGGTGGGGAACTAGAAGTAGTCGAGACAAATTTGCCAGCGAAAAGCTGATAAGGAATACTCAATGCTTCTTAGGAAATCCTACGCCAGATCCTCCAGATCCTAGTTCCAGAGGCACACAGAAGTTAACAACAAAAAAATAAATCTTGAATGTGCTAAGTTCCCGAATTTTTTTTTTAAACATTTCCATGTTTTAAATAATTACCACAATAAGGAATTGATTTAAGTTTTTGTACATAGTTTCATAATTCTACGATTTTTTTTGTAATTCATTAGTAAGCCTAACTGGTGCGAATAATGAATTTTAGCTGACGAACTCGACTGAACGACTTAGAATACCAACGTTTATACAAAATTCGAAACAAATCGGACCTAAAATACGGCCTTTAGAGTTCGAACACATCAATACATAATATATATTTGTAAAATGTGTAATGCAGCCCGAAAACGTGTTCTGGAGACCATGATCGGTGCTCATTTACTACTAACGACCTTAAGTCTTACCATATGGGTCACTGCAATAGCTCATCTTTCCTATAGAAATTCGCTAAAGAGGTATGAACCTAATACGTATTTATTTCAGTAGTAGGGGAGATCCGTTCGGGTTCCGCACGACAACCCCGTTGGGACTTTCTGTACACATAATTATGTTATGTTTTATTTATTATAAAGGTATAGGATTAATAATAACTACAATTATTATTATTAGGGTGTTTGTGTGATCCACCACCTGGACCCACTGCATCTAAACCATGAGGTCCTCTGTGCCCCTTGTCCAGGAAGCAGTTCACATCAAACCCGCCATTTTTGCGAAACGAAGGAGTCCATGGGGGCCTTCCTCTCGTATATAACTGGTGTCTGGGTATTCTTGTCCCAGATATTTCTGCCTCATTGATGCGAGGGCTTCACATTCGCATAGAACGTGGAAAGAAGTTTCCTCCTTCTCTCCACATCTTTGACATAATGGGTTGTTCTCCAGCCCCATCAGGTGGAGGTGCCTCTTCAGAGAGTTGTGTCCCGTCAGTAGACCGACCAACAACGTCACTTCCGGCCTGCCAAGACCCAGCAGTGTTCTGCTTAGGTGTCCATCCAGGCCATCAATGAAGTCGTGTGCCTGTCTCTGACCTCTTACCGTCTCTCTCCATCTGAGCAAGTGTCCTGATTGAACATTTTTTCTTACGTTTTCTTTCTCATAGCCTCTTGATATTCCTATCATTTGTTCTGGGCCCAACGGTGGAGTTTCTGCTCCTCTCTTAGCCAGTTTATGTGCTATTTCATTCCCTTCCACTCCTTCATGTCCAGGGACCCAAACAAGTCTTACTTGCCTACTGCTTGACAACTGGTCCAGCAGTAATTGACATTCCCAGACCAGTTTTGATGTTGTTCTTGAAGCTATAATGGCTTTTATAGCTGCCTGACTGTCAGAACACATCGCAAAATCTGTACTCATGCTTTCTGATTCCAGTATTCGTTTTACACATGCAAGTGTTGCGTATACCTCCGTTTGGAAGACCGTAGAGTATAGTTCCAGCGACGTAGAGTATCTTCCCTGGGTATACGGTTTTTTATGTATGTACATTCCGGCTCCCGTACCTTTGTCTGTTTTTGACCCGTCCGTGAACCAGATTTGTCCATTTCCAAGATCTACTTGCTTCCGTAGCCACTCTTCCCGAGCCGCAAAAAATAGCCTCTAATTTGCTATTGAAATTACACTTAGGAGTCATGTAGTCCGTACCGGCTTGCATCATCGGATCCCACTCCAGTATCTTGTTCAGACACTCACCGTGTCCATTTCTTGCAAGAGATGTTGACCAATAATAACTACAAAGCTTAGGTGGTAAATAGTAATGTTAATTGTAAAAATGAAATTATTTTGGGTATTTTATAACAACAGTTATAATAAAGTTTAAAAGAACACCCAATAATCAGATCTGCACTTTAATAAAAACCTAACCTAAAAGTTAGAATTCCAAATGATTGCTTCAAAGTTTGAAATCAGCTGTAAATGGAAATATTAGAGCAAACAGCTGATTACCGTATCAACAATAAACATATTTATTTATTATTTAATATGGAGTTTCAATTGCCTTAAAATATTTAGTACTACCTAGCATTTATAGTTTGTGTTATTTTTACTTCTAACAATGGCGTTGTTTTAAAAAAAAAAGTATAGAAAAACACGCGAGTATTCAAATGAAACTTTTTGTCAAAATTTCAAAGCAATCGATGACGAAGTTTCGAAGATTTGAGATTTTGAACAAACGAACATTTACATTTTATTTATATGGAAGATTATATATTTTCTTTACCACATCGGTATTTTAAACGACACGATTGAAGCCTAAAAAATGTCTTAATAAATTTACACTCCAGCTCCAAAGATAGGCTAATGTTCTTCGATTATATTGTGTGTTCTTAAAATTTAGTCCAGAACGAAATTTTCCACTAGTTAAATATACAACGAAAATACTTTTTTGTTTAATCAAAGTAAAGTAGACACCGTCGAAAACTGAAAATGTTAATTCCTACCGTACATTTGTAATCAAATTTTCACTTGTAGCAAATAATAGAGTCGTTTTGAACGAGAATGACTCTGTGTTAAATCCGCCTTCATAGATTTTAAGCAAGTATAATCAAAACAGAAATGCGTTTATCTAAGGAATTGTAAATATTGAAACACGTCGGTGAGCAGAGGATACCACTTTAATTGGAAATGTATTAATTAAATATAACGCTATAATCTTGTTTCTCTTTAATACCGCGAGGAAATAACCACCCACCTCTTCACCTTCGGATACAGGTCTCCAATTTACACTAATCGCCTTATTGCGGTCGGTCAGTGAGCTTATACGGTAGAGGTATTTCTTAAAATGTATTTAATTTGCAACGAAATAAATTAATTTATAATTAAAATTTGTGAAACCGTTCGGCACTAATCCAACTTAAAAATGAAATAAGACAAACTTTAAATCAGTAACAAATTCCAAGATTAGAAATAAAAATCTTGTTTAAAGTATTGAACTTGTTAGATAGGTTTAAAATTCTATAGAATAATTAATACTCAAACACAGATTCTCCTAAATAAATATCTGTGTTCAAATCTTGTTCCAGAAAGTATATCATTTCAAAAGTCTAGCTCAATATCTATTTATAAATGAGTCAATAAAACAGAGTGTTAAATACATTATTTTAGGGAAGACTAAGTAAACTATCAGAAATAGCATTAATATTTGTTCCTACTCTTTGTCTTAAGTAGAATTCTATAGGACTACTAATTAATCTTATTAAACGAGCAATTCTTGTACATAAATTTATTTCGGGGATCTCGTTAACGGCTCTTACCATTTGGATGAAAATTTGCATATAAGGGTTTTTTGACGTCAGGAATCGAATGCTCCAGGTCTTATGTTTTCAAAAATGTAGCTCTTTTCGCCTATGTAAACTCTGAACTTCTTTTATATTCCACCTTTTAAGTCACTAAGTATGCGAATAGATACATTATAGATACAATCGAGATGTTTTACAAAGAGATTTTATTTAATCTGTTAATTTTAGCTCCAGATGTTTACATACCATTTAACGAACATAAATCATTAACAATGAATCAGGTGGTATAATTTTCAACTTATTTCTTTATTCAAACACCAAACGTAACTAAAACATTATTTGTGTGCTGTTATTAACCGTTCTGAAAACCTTTTCACCAGTTTCAGCATTTTTTGTAATTCTATAAAGGTAATACAAATTATTTAATGAATACAATAATTATTATATCTTATTTCTAAAATACATAAACAATATCAAATATGGCCTATTCGTTGGATAGGGTACATAACCTACATGTACCTATAGAGGTTTTTGGACGTCAGGTTTTATGCGCTAGGTTTTAAATCAGCAAAAACATCTCTAATCTTTAATTATAATATAGCAATCACTTTTAGTTGATTTATGATTTTGTTTGTTTTTAGTTTATTAACTTAACCTAAATCAGCTGTTGGTTATGAATAGTAATAAACTGATTCTAAATTTTGTCTAAGTTGGTTGCTATGGTAATTAATGTAAACAAACGTGTATTGCTACGGTTTTGACATGAACAGCTGTTTTATCTGATACAAGACTGCGCGTGAACCCTTAAATTTGCACTATTTTTAGGCTTTAAAATACAAACTTTGCTGAACTATTTCTTAGTGGGCGTCCACGACAACATAAGAATATACCTTTAAATTTTCGTGTTTGTATCTTAAATAGTTTCTGCTCTACGTTGATCTTTTCACGTCTATCACACATCCGATTTTTATATACGATCCGACGCACTGCGGAATTTCATCGCATTCCCATTTAGTTTTTAAGATTCAAATAAGAGTTGTTTGTATTATTGCAAAAGCAAAGCCTAGAACATGTAAATTATTTTTTGAAAAACATAAGATCGTGACATAGCTAACTTTGTGTAGGGTACTATAATTTCTAATTATAACAATAACAATATATTTATGGTTTTTTTCTCGATGCGTATGTATTATACAAGGCAGAATTCAATATCCAGTACATAGATTAATTGAATCAAGTTCAGAATGTATTGTGATCAAATATTTGAATAAAGCGCCTGAAAATTATACTTTACCAAAAAGTCTAGAAAAACTTTTTGGCCAGTTTTGGGGGTAAAACTCCTTACAAACCAAATAAAAGGCACCAGAAACAGGCACATACTTTCTCACAAACATACTTAAATTATTCAAATAGGTTCACTGTTACTTCATAATTTGTAGGTGGGGTAGGAGAGTTGATTTATTAAAGTAGGAAATTAACTAATAAATATTGTTATTATTACTATCTAAAGAGAAAACTATTCGATCGATTTTGCCTGTATGGATGCACGAAAAAAAGGTTTTGAAAAGTGTTAAAAAACAACCCTCTTTATGGACAAAAAAACCCCAAAAATCAGTTATGATTATTATTATTATTATTATTATTAGCTAAACGAGAATTTTCAGAAAGATGCGGTCTTTTGCATATGGTAGGATACATTAAAGGCTACAAATAAGCAAAATGTTATCAAAATCGTTAGAGCCGTTTTTTATAAAAAATAATAACTGATTTTTTTAGAGTTTTTTTTGCCAAAAAGGGGGTTCCTTTTCAATTTTTTTCTAAACCGTTTTTCGTGCATCTATACAGGCCTACTTGACATGTCTGGTGCAAATTTGTTTGAAATCGATCGAATGGTTTTCGCTTTAGCTTTGTATACATACAGACATTCAGACAGGCATTTTGTGAAACCCACTTTTTTGGACTCAGGGTGTCCCAAAAAGGATATTTCCACAAAAATCTCAACATCCATTTTTTTGCGATCACTATACTTTCTCTATAGTAAGAAAGTAAAATTTGAAAAATGAAAAAAAGGCTTGGAGATATTCCAGAACTACACCACATACCAAATTGCATCAAAATCGGACCGTTTGTATGGTGTCCAGCTTTGTACACATCCTAACAGACACACGGACAGACATCACAAAAACATACACGTTTTTGGGTTCAGGGAGCACCAAAACAAATGATTCCAATAAAAATATTTTTGGGTTCAGTGATCACCAACACAGATAATTCCACTAAAAATATATTTGGGTTCAGTGATCACCAAAACAGATAATTCTACTAAAAATTCAAATTCGAAAATTTAGACGAAAACAATACTTTCTCCATATACTACGTATAGGCGGGAGAGAAAGTAAAAATAAGTAATCATTAAAGTAATAGATTGCATAAACCTAAACATTTTTTTCATGGTTTGATGTACACACCCACGCTTACAAACATACGAATCAATCTTTGATTGTAATAGTCGAGACCTGAGCACAGTCCACGATCTTACACATAGACTATTGCATCTTTGTATTTTTAATATGTAAATTAGCCAATATTAATAATCTGTTACTCTCTCGAAACACGGGACAGTAATCGCCACTAATACACTCATTAGATGCAAAACATCGTCTGTGCTGTCCCCCACGTGCCTTGCAAGTCTCCCAGAGGGAGTAGATGACATCATCGCCTAGGTTCCGGGTCGAGCTACACCTTCATACAGAGATTCCGCTGGCCTCGGTGATGTTTAGTCAATCAGAAAGGCAAATATAAACATCTTGTACGTGACATGGGTAGTTGAACTTAGCTGTAATTAACAAACCACTTTGATTGGGCTGGAGTGTTTGCCCAGTACAGGACAACAGTATTGCATGCAGACGGAATATTCTCAACTATTTGTATTTGCCAAAGGTGGGTTATACCAGTTAAAATTATTTTAATTGTATACGGCTCATTATTACCATAAATTACATTAATATTTAATTAAACTAAGCATAACCTAAGCTAGCGTAAGTATGAATCAGAATACACCAAGTGGTTCAACCTGTTTATAGCTTATCTCAGTTAAAAAGGTCATCGCACTTTTCTTTTTCAATTAACAAGTGTCACAAGTTTACAAGGTTTAAGACTACACCTAGTTCAGAATAATTCGACCACGCAGCTGAACCGCTGACGTGAGTTAAGCAAATTTCCCAAAAGGTTATAGGCCTATGTTTTAGGGTTTCAACCAACAATTTGGGAATTAGGTACTATTCTCGACGGTGCTGAATAGCTGCAACCTGGTTCGCACGCTATTAAGCATATTGGGAGTATCTTCAATACACAATGCATTGAGTGCTTCGCACGCCATTCCGTATATTGGGAGTAACTTCAGTACACAAAGCATTGCGTATTGAGAGTATCTTCAACATACAAAGCATTGTGTGTTTCGCACGCCAAATCCCGTATTGAGAGTATATTCAATACACAATGCATTGCGTGCTCCGCACGCTAACCTCATGGTAGAATCCACCACATGGTTTTGAACCGGGTACGTCTATGGTATTTTACGTTTTGATCGACTTTGGGGGAACCAAGCGAGCTATAAGGTCGCGTAAAAAAACAAAATGTGCAGAATAACATCCTACATTCATATTTGTAGACGGAACTCAAAAACAAATTCATTCTCGTAGGAAAAATCGCAAAAAATAGTTACTTCCGGTCAAAAAACGTGCTTCCGATTGTCAGATTTTTTTGGCTAACGAACTCTTCCGAACGACGTAGACACCAACACGTGTACCAAATTTGAACTAAATCGGACTTAAAATACGGCCGCTATAGTGCGAACAATTATATACATATATGATTTTAATGACACTCCAAACCGTGTTCTGTGGACCATGATCGGTGCTCATTTACTACTTCCGACCTTGGGTCTTACCATAAGGGCCACTGCAATAGCTCATTTTTCCTATGGAAATTCGCTAATAATCAAACTATTTCAAGTAGACAGCTAAACAATTTTAAAAAATACAAATTGATTTAAATAAAAACCAAAAAAACACATACATTATTATATGTATGAACTCGAAAACATTTACTGAAGCGCTTACATCGGCTTTGTGCTGACTGATTAATTGACTGACTGGCATAGTATACAATACAAATACGAAAATTTTAAGTTATGTTCTTATGGGGGGATGTACGCACATTGAGATATTATTTTGCAACATTTTGATTTTGAAGCTTCAAAATGGTGAAATAAGAGGATTTACGGCCCAGCCATATAACAAATAAAACACCTTAAAATAAAAAGTTTCGTAACACATGTTTGTTAAATACATTTATATTCATTGTCATATTAACCAAATTAGCAAATTTATTTTCAGTTAATTATACTTCATAGCCAAGAACTTTTTTTAGTCTAGGTTGACAAAATAAAAGCCAACACAAACAAAATGTCCACGAAAAGGCTTACTGTATTATAATTCAAACATCTGTTGTTACATATTATAAATAAAATAACTCATTAGAATCAAAACTCAACACAATTTTCTTTTCTTTTAATACAATAACCAACTTGGCAAATTTATAATCAGATAATAATTTTATTATTATTCACAACCGACCGTTTTTTCAAGTTAGGTAAAATAAAAATACAAAGATGAACGACGAATAAGGTTTACTGTATTGTAATTTAAACAAATAATTTTATACGATATTATATTTCTTCCTTTAGTTGACATTATCAAATTTTTTTGTTTAAAATTCTGCCTATTTATTATTTAAATATTAATGCTAAAAATATGCCGCAATTCCAATTATTGGTAATGGTGTGTGTCTTTTTCGATATCAGTCTTGAATTATGTAAAGGTAACCGCTACCACCATAACCCTACCCCAATCCAAGGGTCTGTGGCCTTCTCAATCGAAATTTCCATGAAAATATCAGAATATGCAATAATCTGTTTTCATTTGCTCCGCCACTGGTTTTGGTGACCGAAGAGAGCAGACCGTGGATCCCCTGGTAAGTTATAATAAGACTTGAGGCGCTTTACAGCAGCCCCAATGATTGCAAATAAACATATACATCACACATTGTGCTATGCGCTAGGGAGAAAGTTTTAAATTTATATTATGACATAAACATAAGTGGCAAAACACTCCACTCCGTCAAATCAGTTCTAATCTTTATAGATCTGTTAATGCAAAGTTATAATCTCATATCTCAACAATTATACAATTACATATGTCTATCAAACGTAGATTCGAATTGAATGAAATTCCTTTCACTTGCAATAACATATGTAGTGTCACTGAGTTCAAGGTTCGAAATTTACCTACGCCGATTGTTCGACTCGTTCTCCGTATTGAGTTCTGCGTTGAACAAATTTTAAGAACTGGCTTGACCTAAATGTATATGGTAATGTCATATCAATTACAGTATTGGGGTTACATTTAATATGGAATAGTGTAGCTCTATACAAATAGAAGAGGTTAGTGGCCAGAGTAATATTGGTGAATGCCAAAGGAGGAAAGAAATGGTAGTTTAAAAGGAAACCACACACGAGCGAAACAAGAGGCCGAATGGCCCGGCACCGGGCCAAAGTTCACCGTATGTGGAGAATCTCGGATGGATTGTCTTGGGTAGGTGAGCTCGGTTTGATTTTCGACCGGTCCAAAATCCAACACTCCGAGCCACCGAGCCTGGATCGGCTTTACCGTGTGTGCGAACTCCCTGAGCCAAGTTTGTAGTTTTTGCTCGGACTCTACCAGCCAAATCCATTTTAGATAAAAAAAGATGTGGAAAGACTACCATGCCGGGTAATCGTGATTTTGTCCTTGAAGTTATTGAAAAATATCGAGAACAACCGTGCCTATGGCAGGTGTATCATGATGATTACCATGGCAAAATTAAAAGAAATCGTGCCTTGGACGATATACTTTACATATTTGAAGCAAAGGAACTCAATTTCAACTGGGAAACTGTACAAAAGAAGATTTCCTCCATTCGAGACCATCATACAACAAGGAACGTAGAAAGCTAAGGGGGTTTAAAATTAATTAAACCTTCAACGGGTAATAGATTAAAATTAGAAAGTCTGAGGTGAAATGGCTGAAGGGAATTTCAGTTCTTCATAGGTACATCCACTCGTCAAATACCGAAGAGTAGCAGCCAATCTCTCGTGAGTGGTGATTACTTGTCTCATATTTGTGTCCCCTCTCTTAATAATAGGGATGACCATTTCGGAGCAACGCGTTGTAAGTTAACTCATCCATTCTTAAATAATTTCGCCAATCAGCAGGTTCGAGAGATAGTCTTTGAACCAAATTTAAATGGGTTAATTAATTTCTAGCAGCTAGCCATCCTTTCTGCCATTTCCTTTGCATAGATGCAAACTGCAGCGGCAGCTAAATTTAAGAATTCCTCCTCGTTCATACTTGAAATAGAAACAGTTCACAAATTAGGTCTATACTCGATGGTTACAAAGATCAAACTGAAAAGAAACCTGGCTCGGTGTGGATTGAATCGGTCGTGAATGACCCCCTTATTTAGACCGATCCCAAACGGACTCGAGCCAAATGGATCGCTCGTGTGTGGCGGCCTTTAGAATCAAACAATCCACAGATTTACTTTTTTTGGTACCAGTGCAGATGAGCGGGACAATCAATTCAAACGAAAAGAAACATAACTTTGACATTTTCTTTAACTATAATGAAATACACTTTAATGACTGCAGCAAATCTCATATTAACAACATGAAACACGTACTAAATAACAGTACTTTTTAACAACGAATACAAGAAAATGTATAGGCTAACTAACATGTAAAACTTTCAGCCATTTGAGTGGTAGATAATAACTGCGTTACTAGAATATCCGTAAAAAAGTGCTATCAATTTATATAGGCTTACAAACTGAAAACATGCTGCAATTGGTTTAAGTTAGTCGAGTTTAGGATTTTTAACAATACACCTTATAAGCTTGACATAACATTCAACTTGAAATCCTTGTCAATATTACTAAACCTTCTCTAGTTAGATAACATAAATTTTCGTTTTATTAGGTTCTTTGCTGAATCGTTATTATTTCTTGTTGATTAACAGAAACCAACATTTTCACGCTAATTTTCCATCGTTTTATATCTTGTATTTTGTTTACGATTGTTATTATTTACGTTGTTTGTCAATGAAGTGTTTAGTTTTCTCTTTTCTAGAGAAAATGGATGAACTTATCATGTACTTAGTCGGTTTTCTTCCCTTGTAGTTTCTATAATATGTATCACCTGCAGAAACGGCTTGCGTCTTTGACTCAGTTTAATGTATACTCTCAGAGGACGACCATTTTTCTACTTTATGTGGTCACGTTTTTCTGCAAAATTACCAATTTTTCAAGAATTACAAATTAAAACTAAACCAAAATAAACCCAAGAAGTACGAGTTTAATAATATTAAAACCAAACATCAATTTAGTAACATACTTAATATTAACTATATACATATAACTACATTAACCATATACAAATAACTACATTAATCATCTCGCTCCGCTCGCTAGCTTAATCTGATAGCTTAATGTTGCGTATAGTTTCATTCTTTATATGGTGGCATTATAAAGGAACTCTGTTGAATGAATAAAAATATTCCGTCTAAATTTTAACCAATCTTGTATACATTAAAAAAAAAACATCATATTTTAACTTTCCCTTGTATTTATAAAACTTTAGTTTTCTTTAAGAGCGATCATAACATATTTGAAATTAATCAGCACCACCACAAATACCCCACAAATATCCGTCAAAAACTTGTTCAATATCTTGTTCACGGACTTACATTTTTTCAACCTCGGAATTTACTACTCTGGTATAAGTTGTTCATTACACTTCCAGAAGTTATGAGAACATAGGTTATATCCAGAGTTTCAGGTGCTACCTCATAGAAAATGCGATCTACTCTGTTTGAGAAAATCTTTCCAGAGGTACCTGAGCCCAGTCTGCAGTTGTCGGGAAGGGCTTATTTGTTTTAAAATATATTAATTAACAAATTTGTACGTAAATTTATGTGTGATTTTTTTCTATATGTACGTTTTATTGTTTGTACCTTTTATTAGTATAAAATAAGAAGTAATCATGACATGTAACATGTTCCATTGGAACAAAAACCAAGTCAGTGATGAAATAAATACAATAGTTTCATTAACACGTTTTATATACATTTCGCAGATATAACTTTGGTTGGTCCCCTAATACACAATGAAAACTACACAAGTTTTAGTTTATCGATTTGTAAAAAAAAAATTACTGAGGAAAGCTATTAGTTTGCCAAAGAACCAACAACACGTTTTCGTTTTATTACGTATTTTAGAGTCAGTTAAGTTAACCAGTAAATTTAGCCTCTGGATATTCAAAATGTTACTAGAAAGTTGCGCATCACCAAACTGTTACCTCTTCGCCCACCAATCCCCGCTGTGAAGCAAATGCAAACTTATTATTGTGTACTCTGATAAAGGCACTCGTAACGTGTTAAGGAGGTCAGGTGTAGCGGTGACTTGAATCTTGACGAAGAATTTCATGAGTTTAGCGTGAAAGATGCTTCAAAGTTTAAACCAAACTAGTTACTTTTCTTTAGTGGATAACAAATTTTATTACATAAGATCTTAATGGTTCTTTAATAGATCCAAAATAAATTTTGTCAAAAAAGTAATAGTCTGAATTAGAATCTTTTAGATTTATCAGTTATATTTTAAGAACAAACTTTATAACAACTCTTTTTATTTAATACACTAGTAAGGATTTTTATTTGTATATTTCGGTGTGTTTTCACCATGCAAGGTTATTATTTTGATTTTCAGTTTACCTTTATGAGGTTTATAATCTTTAAAACATGTATGGTTTATCTTATTTGGGGGCTCCACCAGATTCGACTCGAATCAATCTTTGCTTGGCTTGAGGGGTCCGACTGACAACTAATTGGTTAAAATAACTTCAGGGACGTTAATAGTTTGTATTAATGTATAATTAATAATAAAATATTGTACATGACATATGATTAATTTCATAGCTACATTTTTTCTAAATTAATAATATTTAGAATTTGTATTGAATTTATTGAACCAAGTTTGAATTGATATGATGCTTAATGAAAATTGTTCTTAAGAAACGTACAAATAATTTAATATACAATTTTTTAATGTTTAATTTATAAAATTGTCTCTTTCTCTAAATTTTAATTAATGATAAGTTACTGAACTTACTAAACTAACTTCACCATAATATTTTGTTAATTATTATATTTAATGTATACATAAATACATGTATACATTATTATAATGTTGTTAAGGGAAACTGTACTAATTAATTGCTATGCAGTCTAATTAATATTTAATATATAAAACTTATTCTTTATTCTATAGGCTAAACAAAATAGAATATAAAATATTTTACATTAAAAGTAAGTTAATTAAGTTAACAAAATTCTTTACTTTAAAACCTTATCCTAAACAGCAGTTTTTGATCTTTTAAATTCAATCGGAATCTCTTTTTAATTGCTCATTAGGTATTATAAAAATCCTTGGCAGCTAATTCTCTATAAAGAAGACCCAACCAAATTGCTTAATTATAGTTGCTCTTAAATTATGAATTTATTTTATTACATATATTATTCCATTTACTATCTGTTTATGATTTTACTTTAATTATCTGGATATGATTTCGTTCCTTTAATTTGCTTAACCTCGAGATATGTCTTAACATAAACTAAATTTTTTAATTTACTTACATATTTGCGATTTCCCCTTTCACTCAGTCTTGATTTTTTTTAGAATTCACTTTATAACTTTAATTTAATACATTTATTTATTCCACTGACACTAAGCACTCGTAATCCTGTATGGTTCCTGTTTCCTCGAATGGGCTCCAAATTCGGTCCTTGGGTAGAATCCCGTAGATTGATGTGTGGGTTACTTGATTTTACACTGGCTGATTGATGACTTAATGGGTGATTCTTTTACTTTAGTTGCTACCGCGTCCTTTTGAAAAAAAGCAGTGTTCCTATTGGCTAAAGTTTTTTCTCTCATCTCCCATTGGCCTTTAATTTTTTCTTTAAATTTGTCTATCTGTAAATTCTTGTGAAACCATTCTCAAGATATTCTGCATTGTTCGCTAAAGCTACGTGAAATTTAATATGAATCTTTTCACTTGTTTCAGAGGAAGTTGTTCTAATGCTGCTGAATAACGTCAAACTAATTCATTTTTTGTTTTATTATTTCAGATTATGGGCTCGCTGGAGATAATATTAACTACAATTTGCCAATTTTATTATGAAATTTTAATTTTCCAAGCCACTTTTAGATCCTCCTTGTCAAAATTTAAGTGACAAAAATAAGTTGTAAGTTTTTAAAATTAGGTAATAACCTTTCATTTGAATTGATTCCCAAGAAGAAAAACAATATTTCATTTTATAACGTAGTATTTTTATGGTTATATAGTTACATAAGAATCTTTTCGATATCGACCAACACAAACAACTTAGTTCTTCTAATATAAATACTACAATACCAACATCTCTAAAATTGTAAGACGTAAACAAATTAATGGATCCATTTTTAATATTTAAATTTATGAAGTAGTAACATTATAGATTGTTATTTTTTAAGATATGGATTACCACTTGTATTTATAGAACAGAATTTAATAAATAGGATGTTTTCTTAAATATTACGCCAAACATCTGGAGTGAGTTCCTTACATAAAAATAAATAAAAACTTGCCTATAAACATATGCCCTAAAACGCTTTGATTTCCAGATATCAGCCATTTTGTTTACTGATTTATTTCAAACTTGGCATGAAGTTTAAACAAGCAATGATCTATCACAAGAAAAATAAGCGATTATATCCAATCATGTGTTTCAAAATTGCGGTTGTTTGAAAAGTTCAAGCCTAAATTGTTCAAAAACCGTAAATTTTAACAAAAAAAGTCTATACTCCTTTTTTGTAGAACTTTTGATTCCCTACAGGTTAGTGTAGCTGTCAAAACAATCGAACGAATGATAATAGGTAAGTTAAAGACAATAACAGCACATGTACATACAATATTGTTGAGTTTACTGAGTTGGTATGGGATGCTGTGTTGAATAATCTAATTATTACACATAAATTAATATTATCCTTCATCCGATTGTTTTGACAGCTAAAATATCCGATAGGGAATCAAAGGGCTATACAAAATGTGACTTAATATTTTTTGTTAAAATGTACTGTTTTTGAGTCATTTAGGTTAAACGTCATGCCAAATTTGAACTCAATCAGTAAAAATTTCTCTAAATATAAACTACTAGCTGTTGTACCCGTGGCTTCGCACACGGTCCAAAGTTTCACCGCATAGTAATTCATGTTTATTGTTTTAAGGGTTGTTATTACGTTTTCACCCCGATCCGGCTTTGCACGGATAGACAAATCAAAGTTAAATGTATATTAGCAACAAAAACATATCAATAAATATAGTACACTATATTTAAAACCTTTATTATTCAATTTTTACATTGAAATATTTTAAATACAATTGACTGTTTAACATGCAACAAAATTACACGTGTGACTTAAAGTGACGGCTTGCGAGTCGATTTATGTAGGATTACCCATGCATAAATCGTAATCTATGATAAAACCTTTATTATTAATTCCTTTTACATTTTAATAGTTTACAACATAACCTAGAAATACTGAAATCGGCCTAGACCAATGTTAAACGATTGTTGTTGAAGACAAAGAATGCACTTAGTTGTCAGAAAATAATAATTAAAAAAATACTATTTAAAAAGTAATAGAAATACTGAAATCGGCCTAGACCAATGTTAAACGATTGTTGTTGAAGACAAAGAATGCATTTAGTTGTCAGAAAATAATAATTAAAAAATACTATTTAAAAAGTAATAAATTTATGTAGGCATACATTACTAAGTTGAGGATATTTTTTACTTGGTAAATGTGTACAATTATAAAGATTATTTAGATATGATTTTATATAATCTTAGGCATACCGGTATTTGTGATATTTTTGTTATTTGTATATTATATTTTTTTATCAAAATACCAAACTCTATCAAATTATAGGCATATTGTAGTTGTTGTACCCGTTCTTCGCACGGGAATAATTCATGGTGTAAGCAGAAGTAAAATACAATCAGTCTGATGGTAAATGTTGACAAATTGTAACAAATGGAGGTAAAAATGTATACATTTACGTGTCACTTAAATAGTGGTTTAGAATTGTCAAAAACCTCTGACGGAATAACGTGTTTTTTCATTAAAAAACATGTTTTGACTCGTCAATCACTTATTTTACCCAATTTATAGAAGTCAAAATTCGACTGGGGGCGAAGCCTCCAGGGGCATATACACTTTAGCATATTATATATAACCCATATCTGGCAAAGATGGCGTTTAATAAAGAGGGGTCGAGAATCGTCAAAAATGTTCTAGAACACACTGTTTTCGAGATATTGACGATTTTTGTAAAAAAAACAAAACGCTTATGAATACTATCGTTGCATCTGTTAGGTTGGTCACAGTTAGTCTGGCGACCATGATCAGTGCTCACTTACTACACCCAACAAAATGAATGAGCTCCCGAAGTTTCTGCATATCGTCGTGAATCACCCTGTATATAATATTTTTAATGACTGCCTTATACGTTTTCAGGGGACCATGATCAGTGCTCACTTACTACACCCAACAAATTTAAAATTGCATTCTCATCGGTCTTTGATAATTGTGCAAAGTTTCAAATCAATCCGATTTTTTGAAGTGGCGAAAATCACGTCGTGTTCTAGGGACCATGATCAGGGCTCACTTACTACACACAAAAAAATTAATATTGCATTGCATAGGTCCTTGATAAGTGTGCAAAGTTTTAAATCAATCAGATGTTTTGCAAAGGGTGAAAATCACGTCGTGTTCTGGGGACCATGATCAGCGTTCACTTACTACCCTTAATAAAATTAATATTGCATTGCCATAGGTCCTTGATAAGTGTGCAAAGTTTCAAAACAATCAGACGTTTTGAAAAGGGTGAAAATCACGTCGTGTTCTGGGACCATGATCAGTGCTCACTTACTACTCCCAACAAAATTAATATTGCATTGTCATATGTCCTTGATAAGTGTGCAAAGTTTTAAATCAATCAGACGTTTTGCAA
>JAGFPH010001699.1:237066-249835 GCA_018207615.1 Philaenus spumarius
CCTAAAGGAATGTTATCTACACTAGTTAATCCATGAGAACCTTATAAAATTTGCCAAACAGCTCCTGTCAGATACCTTCACTGCACAAGCACACACAGCTGTTTATGACATGTGCCATTAAACCTCAATTAACCGACTAACGAGCAAAAGCAACACAGATGGAACCAATATATTCAATTAGGATCACAGAGTCAATCGTGGTTGTATCTGTGCTCACGACCCGTCTCTATCAGTGATGTCATACTATCTTTTAACAATTCCTT
Source organism: Philaenus spumarius (assembly GCA_018207615.1). Lineage (NCBI taxonomy): Eukaryota > Metazoa > Arthropoda > Insecta > Hemiptera > Aphrophoridae > Philaenus > Philaenus spumarius. Next base: position 237,330 of record JAGFPH010001699.1, read on the forward strand.
TCCTGACCAAAGGGTAAAGTGTTCACAGTATTGGAGAGGAATGTTAGGAAAACGTGAGCAAGACGCCTTGAACTTCTAACTGAACGTGATGGTGCACGTGTGTAAGGGGAATACGGACACGTTTACACGGTTCAGTGCCTGCATACAGTGCGGTGATCTGGGGATCGTTTGTCACTTAGAAATCATCTTCTATCATATAATTTTTCAGACTCTTATCCAACAATTAGGTTGATTGTGAAAGGATAACTTATTTCGTAACTTTTATTTGCTAAATGGTTTATCTAAATTGCTTAGCCAATAAATTAACTAAATTATAAATCTACATATATAAAAGCGAAATACCACTCACTCACTCACTCACTCACTCGCACACTCATCACGATTTCTCAAAAACTACCGAACGGATTGAAATGAAATTTGGTATGTTGCTTGCTCTAGGGCCATAGGTGCTTACTAATAAAATGGTTTGAAAAAATTCGAAATTTTAGGGGCCGTTTGGGGGGATCAAAGTTATTAAATCACGATTTCTTCAAAACTACCGAACGGATTGGAATGAAATTTGGTATGTAGCTTGCTCTAGGGAGATAAGTGTTCACTAAAAAAGGGTTTTAAAAATTGGAAATTTTAAGAGGGTTTGGGGAGTAGAAATGACTAAATCACGATTTCTCCAAAATTACCGAACAGATTCGATGAAATTTGGTATGTAGCTTCCTCTAGGGCCATAGGCGATCGCTAAGAAAGGGTTAAAAAAATCGAAATTTTAGATGGGGTTTGGAGGGGATCAAAGTTATTAAATCACGATTTCTTCAAAACTACCAAACGGATTGGAATGAAATTTGGTATGTAGCTTCCTCTAGGGCCATAGGTGCTCACTAAGAAAGGGTATGGAAAATTTCGAAATTTTAGGACGGGTTTGGGGAGATCAAAGTTACATAAATTAAAATTTTAGATCTTTTATTATTATGACAATAGTGCTTTTATTATTTAAGATCTATATATATATAATCCAAATACCACTCACTGACTGACACTTAAAAAGAATACAATTACGTTAGAAATACTGAAAATACCAACCACCACGGGCAACGCCGTACGGGTCAGCTAGTACTTTATATAGAGACACTAGGAGAGGAGTATTAGTAATCGTATGTATATACGGGGTATCTTTTTTAAATGGGACCACTTTGATATGTTATAAACTATAATATCTGACATCCAACTTGTAAATATTGAACCCTTCTTTGTTTTTAAAAAAATAAAAAAATATGTAGTTAAAATATTTGTAAATTGCCGCCATTTTACAATATGGCGGTCAACTTTCAATTTTGTGATTGAACACGCTTTATTTTATGATGATTTTGGATTTTCAAGCTACTTTAAAAGTTTTTGTTTTTTGTGTGTTTTTTTTTACGACTAAGAGTTTAAAAGTTAGAGGGGTATACAGTTTTAAAAACACCTTATCTGAGCTGAAGATATTTTTGCATGGAAACGTTTTGAACCAATGAAAACGCTCTCAACAATAATAGAGAATCGTTTAGACAAACAAATAACTTTTTTTAAATCGACAAAAAGTGAATTATGTTTTTTTGTTAATTGTTTAAAACCATCATGCAAAGGAATTAAGTGATAAAACTACAGATTTTTCACGTAAATAAATATTGAGCTTGACTTGTGAGAAGTTATACTTGATAGAATAAACTTTGAACACGAAATCTCACTAATACGTTTTTTAACTCAGACGCGTTTCAACTTCAAAGTCGCCATCTTCAGTAATGCACGAGCTACAATAGTCAAACTATAACTGTTACAGTTGTGAGATTTTGTGTTCAAAGTTTATTCTATCAAGATTTTGTCACACATGAAAAATGAAGTTGAAAACAGATGTTCAGTATCAGCTGGTCATTCTCATTGTTGCAAATTGTTGTTTATAGAAAGCAAATATCAGCTGATTCAGAATCCAGTATTCAGTAAAATCTAGAATCATCTTAAAATTTGATACAAAAATCATACAAAATTCGAAAGTTGGCCTCCAATTTCCAATATAAAAATATTTAAAACTGTACTTTAAAATTCGAACTTGTAACCTAATAAACAGTGGGCTCTCGATAAACAACAATTTGCAACAATGAGAATGAACAGCTGATGGTGAACATCTGTTATTAACATAATTTTTCATGTGTGAAAAATCTATAGTTTTGTCGCATTATGGTTTTAAAAACTTAACAAAACCCGTCTTTAATTTGTTAATTAAAAACCGTAATTAATTTAAATTGTCTAATTAAAACCCGTATTCAATTCTTTGTGCCACTCGCATCGGTAAACACGCTTTGGGAGTATGCACATCGACCTCGTGGCCTCAGGTTATGGACTGATTCGCTTTGCTCGCAGAGTACAAGCTCAGCCGACGGCCTTTTATCAGAATATGTCTCCCACGGTAAAATCAATTACGTGGATTTGAACCGGGTACTTTTATGGTATTTTAAGTTTTGATCGATTTCGGGGGAACCAAGAGATTAATATCCTACATTTATTATTTTATATAAAACTTTAAAAATGTTTTATACTCTTAGGGAAAATAAAAAACATAGTGGTTTCGTTCAAAAAACGTGATTCCGCTTGTTGGATTTTTTGGCTAACGAACTCATACCATAGACAACCAACGAGTGTACAAAATCGGACTTAAAATGCGGCCGTTAGAGTAATAACAAAAATATATGCAATTTTTAATGACACCCCAAAACGTGCGCTGGGGACCATTAACGGTGCTAATTTGCTACTCCCGACCTTAGGTCTTCCCATAAGGGTCACTGTAATAGCTGATCTTTCAAATGGAAATTCGGTAAAAAACTGTTTTTTTTTCGGATCATTATTCTTTGCTGTAAAGAGGCCATGTAAAACTAATGTAAGTTCGATTGGAATTCACGTTTTGGCTTCCCTCCATACTCCTGAATGCTAAGGACAGATCGTGATTGGTGTAACCGTGAATTTAGTTTTGATTAAGTCGTACGCTATAAACCGCACCTTACGCCGTTGTAGGCGTGAATGTGTTCGAACGCCACTTATTTATGAATCAACTGTCGGATTGTTTTTACTACCGGAAGACCAGTCATTGCGGTCTCATCACTGCAACCAAGACCGGTCTTTGGCCTTGACTCGTCGCATCATCTTATACTCGATCTGCAGTTCCTAGTGCGGTCACATGAGTTACCACGTGGTCAAGTCACGTGACGCAACACGCAAGCGCAGTCACGAGATCTGTTTGTAAATGCATGTTTGTATTGCGTTGCGCAAGTTACGGAATGAACGTGTTGCCAGTAATTGGATGGATTTGAATAAGTGCACGGTTTTGAAATTGTAAATATATTGTTGCAAATCTAATTTAACAGTTTCTTCCAATTAGTTTTCAACGCCGTTAAAATACTGTAATTTAGTTGTTTATAAATTTTCACGTGACCGGTTAGTACACACAAAAGCTTGCGTAAATAAAATGTCGTGTCAAGTATCTGTGCATATAAAATACTAGGGGGAAACCCCTGCGTGCTCTGCACGACAACACCGTTGGAGCCTTCTATACACATAATCATGTTATGATTTTTTTTTATATAATAAAGGTGTAGGATTAATAATAACCCCGAAGCTAAGATGGTAAATAATACTAAATGTTCAAATCAAATTATTTGATCAATTTTATAACAGCAGTTATAATAAAGGTTAAATAAACCAGCAACGCTCAGGTGTACACTTGAATAAAAACCAAAAGTAAAAGTTAGAAATACAAATAGTTGCTACAAAGTGTGAAATCAGCTGTTAATGTAAGTATTAGAGCAAACAGCTGTTTTATCTGTTATTTTATTCAATTGGTTGCTATGGTAATTAATCAGTCTAGGCCTAACCCAAGAATTTTTTACGACTAAATTTGCAAATATTGAAATAATAAATGTTTTTATCAAAATGAATTACAGTCTAATGTTAGGCCTACTCAGGGATAGTGAAGATTTTTATTATGAAAAATATGTTTTCAATCGGTTTAGTAGTTCCAGAAATTACCCCCTCTACATACAAACAATAAAAAAAAACAAACAAACAAAACAATTTTACCTCTTTATAATATTATTATAGACTAGCTGGCCCGATCCGGCTTTGCACGGATAAACAAATCAAAGTTAAATGTATATCAACAAAAAATATATTACATTACGTATTTCTTTTAATATACATAATGTAATGTTCTTGGAGATTTTTTTTACTTTGACCACCCCAAAACTCCCCTAAAATTTCGAATTGTTTTTTAAACCCTTTCTTAGTGAGCACCTAGGGCCCTAGAGGAAACTACATAATACCAAATTTCATTCCAATCCGTTCAGTGCTTTTTGAGAATTCGTGATGAGTGAGTCATTGGGTGGTATTTAGATTTTATATATATAGATGATCATTACAATTTGTGTTACCTTTTTTAGTACATCTTATAAAAGGAGAGGAATAAAGTTTATATCATTCGAAAAACTGTACCGTGCTATAGATGTGCAGAAAAAAAAAATTCTGTTTATAAATTGCCGTTAAGACAATTAAAATAAAATAAATGAGGCCTGACCTAAAGTTGCGTTGCCAAGCTGGTTATCCGAACAGCTTTTTTATAGGATTTTTTTTTTCACATTCACGCTTTTATGAGCCTTTGCCTTTCCTGAACGAGAAAATATAGCCTATGTATTTTTTTGAAATTATCAAAACAAACACTTAGAGTTGTTTCCATTTCTTTCAAATAGAATGATCGCTTATCTTTATTTATTTGTTAAATTATTCTACCGTTTAAAAGTTGAATTGTTTACTTCTAAGGCATTTTACATGTTTACTAAATATTTATCATTAATTTCATCAAGCTTCCTCTTTGCCCTATTTTCCACTTAGCGTCAAGGTAAAGAGTTAAAAATGTGCATACTTATAACAAAGTCCCATTAATTACGTGAAAAAAAGATTGAATTTTGTTACTTTAACAATAAAGGTTGGTCGAATTTCGACCACATGAGATACTAGCAATTGTAATTACAACCAAAAACTATCATTGGGATTTGTACTTAACAATTTGTACTTTAATATTTATAATTTACAACATTTTACAACATCTTTATACATCTTAATAGTAATCTTCATTCTAATAATTAATTCAGGTAGAAGGATTAATATAATGATTGAACTCGCAAATATATATACATAAACGAATTGTAATTAAATGAAAAGAGGTAGATTCCAGTATGTGAGGAAAGGTATATATATATAGTGGGTTTCGGAAAGCAATATAAGTTGTAATTTAAGCCTATAGTCTTAGTATAAGATTATGGTTATAGATATAGAGTTTGTATGTAATTTATGGAAATTATAAAACAAACTTAAGTTGTTAATGCTGGTTTCACACGAATAGACTCGACACCCACACTTTACACGCTCTCTTCTCTATTGCGCAAGCGCATCCCATCGGGTAAATGAAAACAATTTAAATTCCCTAGACAGTCGGGAAAAGATTGAATCACAAATCGTAGGATATTGCACAAAGATGGCTTAGCCTTTACGCGAACCTGTGAGATAGTCATCTACTTTCCCGATAGACGGTGACGCAAGCGCGGTTTGATGGAATATGCCCTCGATTGCGGAACCAGTCCGACCGACCTAGACAAACGTGTAGATAGCACGTGACGACCCTCGTGCGCCGGCGCAGAATGTCAATGGGTTAATCGTATTTCTGTCGCATAGTTTGCAAGTTAATACATGCACTGTGATTATATTTATGGGCGAGTTATTATATTCTGTTCCAGTTAATACGTGTTACATAGTTGGAGTATTGCAATTGCAATTAGTTTTCTGTTTATTTTATGGGTTTATATTAATTCGGGATCAGTTATTTATTACCATCTGTGGTACTGGTTTTGCCTTAATAAATAAGTGACTCATTTATTAACTACTCAAATTTTTTTTTCAACCCATTTTTACTACTTAATCTTCTAGAAGGTACACAACAAGTTGAAAAACTAAATTGTTTATAAAATTGCATTTTGCATTTTTTGTTGTACCCTCAAACAATGAATGTTTAATTATAAGTTACTAATATCCTGACATATATCAGTCACGTGACCAACATTAAGGCGCATATTCGGAAGCGATTGACGCGTGTGAGATGACATGGCGCAAGCTGTTTGACTCAATCGCGCCACATTGGGGAACGCACATTGCTCCCAACTCTCGCCCAGTAGGCACGAATATTTTATTTTTTAGAATGTTTAATTGAATGATTGACGGATAAAACTATGTTTATTAGATCTAACCTAATTTAAAATGACTTCAGAATTACAAGAATTATTTGCTGTTTTTACTAACTACTTCCAGATGAACCGAAACTAACAGAAGTAAACGGGATAATACATATTATGTTCTTTCTATGTACATACCTTAAAAATTTTCACTTGTTAGTTTATGACTTTTGAAGAAATTAAAAAAAAAAATATTTTTACGGGGTTAATGTCAAACGCCAAATATGTTATTAAAAATTATTTCATCTTAAAATGCAGAGATCATATAAAACACAGTTTTAATTCATTAACAAAAAATACAAATTAAACAATTCAGTGGACATATACATTTATTAAAAATTATTTTACAATAATGATTTTTTAAATTTGTTTAGTGTTAATTGTAAATTTAGATAAATTATTCAAATAAATTCAATTTTATATTTTAAAACTAATTAGGCCTTTATCAGCTTTTTCTGGGCCAACATATGAAAAATGTGATAGTGGAAAATGCACAACTGGACACCAAAACCTTTGAGCGACAGTAGAGTTTTTTACTAAACTCGTGAAACGTGTGACGCGAGAAACTGTGTCACTGCCACTGTGCCACATGTCTGTCGTGCCACTTGAATCGCACTGCGTAGCGTCGCGTAACCAGTATGCGATAATAAATTCACTTATGTTACAAAAAGTCGCGCTGTGTCACGTAGCGTGACAAGCGTCAAATATGCGCCTAGCCTAAAACACGTTCAGGTGGCTTGCAGGTTAGGTGTTAAAAATCAATCTCGACACGACACACACACACATACTATATATATCGAGGTGACATACTATAACACGTACAAAACACGAACAAAAACAAACAAGAATGTTCAATTACTGTGTCGGTCAACATAAGTTAGTAGCATCGATGTTAGAGACAGATTTATTGAGGCAACTTATTGAGAAACTAAGCCAAGATGGCAGTGGTTGTTAAGGCGTGAAAGCTTTATCAATCGTCATGGCAACCATAAATGGAAAAGTTCCGGGTTCAATTCCCATTGACCCCGAATAATTTTCTAAATGGTTTCTTAACAGACATCAGTGGCTGTGGTTCGGATTCCCCGTAAAACTGTAGGTCTCGTCTTCATTGGCCTTAAAGTGCAAAACAGCAGGACGTTAAAAATATATATTGAGAAACTAAGACTATGACAGTGTTCCACCGAAAATATCGGATAACCAATATTGAAATTGGTCTTAAGAAGGATGAAACAACAGCTCTACCGACAAGACACATGTTTTTCTGAATTAAATACAGTTTCATAACATTGAAGTAATACATTCCATACAAATACAAACACTCCTTATACTAAAGAGTTACTTTTTTTTTATTTATAAACACAAACAATTTTAAACAGTAAATATAAAATGTTGAAACATTAGGTAATTTTTAAACAAGTATAAACCAATCATATTTTTACCATGCTGTAAACACTGGAAATTTACACGCAAAAGATGTAGTTCAAGTATTTTTCAGAAGTGTTTCTGCGCACGCCTTTCAGAAGTGTTCCACATTTTAAAATGTACAATTGTTATGTAGAATTCTGTATTGAATAGATATATTTTAAACATAAACTAAAACACATAAAAAATGTTCTCAATATTTAGAAACAAATTTTAAAACTGATATTTACTATAGACTTGTTCAAAAATTAGAGATTTTGCTAACTTTTTAACCTCCATTGTCATTCATAGCGTGTGATCTATAATGGTGTTGATGCAATTTGAAGCTTTGTATGAAGAGAAATTATTGGTCAATATTGTTGCTAGACATTACTTCAGAGTCTTAAAAAGTTTAAGACTTAGTTTAATGTACTATTTTAAAAACACCGTGTGATTTTGTTTGACTTTTTCTCCATCGTAAGACTCGATTACTGTTCATTGATTTAAGTCGGACTGTAGCCGTTTTATAAAAGAGTAGTTATATTTTACAAATCTGTTAACCTAACAGTTAAAATATTTAGTAGTTTACGTTTTCAGAAAAACACATCATGATGGTAAATTTTAAGTCGTGGAATAGGTTATTTTATTTTGTTAAAGTTTTTAAATTTAATGATGTCGCTTTTCCCTCCATAATTGTTTAATAAACTGCATTAAAGCCAGTTTACTATTAAAAATTCAATGTCAATAAATCTTGACAGAATTAACTTTGCACACAAAATCTCACAACTAATACGTGTATTAACTCAAACGCGTTTCAACGACAAAGTCGCCATCTTCAGTAATGCACGAGCTACAATAGTCAAACTATAACTGTGAGATTTTGTGTTCAAAGTTTATACTATCAAGTATATCTTCTCACAAGTCAAACTCAATATTTATCAAAAAAATCAATGTTAAATGAAAAATTATTTAAAACCTATTTGAAAGTTTTATAGTTAAAACGTTTGTAAATAGTAATTCTTACTTCAAATTATATTTTAACTGTCATTGATTCAATATTAGGACGTAAAAAAAAATACATTAAAACTATAGAATAGTTTAATGTCATGAGTCACATTATAAAATTTACTTTGATTCAAAATATTTTTTCCAAATTTCAGCAGGTCGCAGAATATACAGTAGAAATAACTGATAAACAAACGTATGGAGGAAAAACTTTTCGCCGTTTGAGTTTTCTCAATTTAAAGATAATCACTAACGATTTAAAAATACATATTTTTACACATAAACTTTATTGAAAAAAGCTTAGCAAGAAAAAATTTGATGAACTGGATTATTGAATGCACACACATTTACAGAAGGCGGTAAATAAGGACAGAACTTGATGAAAAACATTGATTTTTGCTAATTTTTCAAAGTGGGGGGGGGGGGGGCGCAAACAAAACTAGAATATATATTCTGACTTTAATGGCGTATACAAATGACGTTTCCTTTTGTTCAGCCAACTTATAAATGTCCTGTACAGTATATAAAATCAATTTTATTTTCAACGGAAGATATAACTATACATTAAAAGTGGATATTTGTCTACCGCTTCCTAACACGTCATTTTGATATTGTTTAAAACATGAATTCACCAACCCTCAGAGACACGCGGTTATGCATATTTACTGATTCGTTCCTCTGGGGGTTTGCTTAATATAGAATAACTTATTGAACTGTTCATATAGAAAGGGGTAACAGTTATTTACCGATGTAAAATATTAAAGTGCTTTAAACAAAAATGTATCATTTCGTTAAGTACAGTATTTTTCAACTAATCTACGAAATGATTGTTATTACGTTACACACAATTAATCTTATTACTTTCGCTTTCGAATCAAACCATAAAACGTACGCTAAATACGTTGGGCCGAATTTTGGATTTGCTGTACAGTGCATGTATCTACGGTAAAGCAAAACGCTTGTTTAAAAAAATCTATTATTATTTATACTTGTTTGTTTTCCGCTTACACTTAGCAAGGGATATTTAATTAAATTACAAGTAAAAAAAACATAGACCAAGAACGGGAGTTGAACCCGGGACCTTCACGTTTCCGTCGTGATGCTCTGCCAACTGAGCTACCCTGATCGCTCCAGATATTGATCGATGTTATCCCACTTGTACGGTTTTACTGCAATTATTGAATTAACAGATTGGATACCTCGTGTATACGACATTGAAAACAATCTCAATTCTTATTTTGCAGCTTACAGTGGGGTTATTATTAATATTTTCACTTAATTTAATTTAATTTATTATTATTTGACATTATATCTGAAATTGTCTTATCCTACAATCTACATTATCTTAAATGGACATTAAAAGTAATTAACTATGTTTTTCTATTTGTTTAATTACTTTTAATACTACACCATACAGAATTCTTAGCCCCTATCTTTATGGATTGCTTGAATAAGTACACTCAATCATCAGATGTGCTTTTGTTTCTTCTAAAACAATACTGACATACACAGGGTACTATAATAATATAATTCATACGAATATTTAATTACATTAAATAATATTATAAGTACCCTATGCAAATATTAACACCTAACGCAAATAACCCCAAGATAAAAGCATTGCCAAGTTTCCGATAAACTGGTTTTGTAAAATTTACAAATCGTGGACGGAATTTTTAACAACCTGTGACAAGATACAAGAAGTTAAAATATGTAGGCCTATCTCATTTGCAGTAATGAAATAATGAGTTAATGTACTACTCCCTAGATCTCTTGTAATTCAGCACGATTATTCAATACGTGTTTACAGGTCAAATGGAGATATTAAGTGAATATTAAACATACTAGGCTCTATTATATGTATGTATAATTAATACTAGAGAGCTGGTCCCTTCAGAGAGCAACCTCCGCGGCGAAGTAAATGCAAACAGATTGTTTTAGACTCTGATGTATTCATGGAATGTCAATTGACTTGAATAGATTCACTTTAATCGGGGCTGATTATTGGGGATAGGGTTGAGTGGTTAGGGGCAATTTGAGTCCTGCCTCTTGGGCAGTATTTCCAGAGTTTTTTTATTAATATACAGCATTTGGATTGAGGTAGTGGGTTTGGGTACGGTGACCTTGATCATGACGTATGGACAGTAAGGCCAGGGTTTTTGCTTGAATGACAGGCATTTTTTTATAAATTAGAGACACAAAAAGTACTTTAATAAAAGGACGATAGATTAATTTACTTAAAACAAGAAAATCTTTAAAATTTGTAATAAATAGAAGAGTTTCAATAATGTGTAACAGGTTTTTATCTATATTTTTAAACGTTATAGTTACGTATTTTACTATTAATGTAGTGTAAAATTTCTTTTTTAAATTTATATTTAAAACATAATTTTCTCAAAGTAGGTCAAACATTATTTTTGGTTTATATTTTGTATTTTAATAATCCCAAAACCCTTTATAGTTTTAATGCTTACAAAACTGAATAGTTGGGACATACATTAATAAAACAAGGTGAAATAAATGTTGTTATGAAGGCTGATTCCTTCGAAGTTGTTGTGAATATTGCTGTTTATAAAATCATCTAATCATGACCAACGTAATCTCAATTCTTTCGTTCAACTTTACTTCCTAAACGCAAATTAAAAGTACCTCACTGTAACTTGTAAACGTTGGTATGCCTAAATGTGTGAAGCAACACTCTCCATCATTTTAAACAAAGTCAAAACCTTTCGAATGATATACAGACTAGTTAACTGATAACGAGTTACTTATTTAAAACAAGAGTGAAAATTGGGAAGCACTGACCAGAAGATTGCTCACATAGGATTGTCGAGTTATTACAGAACAGACAATTCCTAATGACCTGCGACAGTAAAGCAGCACTTTAAGTGCAGGACTCAGTGCTGAATGAACCAAATATCATCCAAAATGGTTAAGGAATGTCTCTATTCACTGACCAAAGAATATAGTGGAATTTAGGTGATTGACCGGACAACATGGTGTACAAGAGAAAGAGATGGTAGACACCCTTGCCAAGAAATGTGCTCAGAGGTAGTACTTATTAGAGGACCAAGTACTAAGCTAAGTTCCTCATCAAGCTAAACCAACATCAGCTCAGACGATATCTGGAAATGGTATTTCCAGGAAACATCTACAACAACAGTAGGAGTCTTGGATGGTAACCAAAACTTTCGACTTTTGTGGACAGGATAAAGGGTCTGCAAAATACGAGATACTGGAGGACAGAAGCAGAACGCTCTTTCAAATCCATCAACCAGGGGACGAAGAAGACACGAACGTGGTGGAGAAAATCCTGGACCTCGCAATGGGCACAGGTTTCCAACCAACTAATAGCGGCAACATAAGCACAAGGTTACCTCATTTGCAAGAATCCATCCAAAACAAATTTAATATAATTTTGTTTTAACATTGCACTTTTATACGACGAATAACAAGATTTTTATGACTTATACACAAAATTTTAGGGTCTGCTTCAGTCAACGAGAAAGCAACCGGAAACGCAATCGCTCCTCTCTATAGCCGTATCTAAACAGTGTAATTTCTTGCAGCTGAGAGGTTTAACATTGCCTCATTTCAAACCATTTTATAAATCCATCTTTTGTAATTAATTGAGTGATGAAAAAAAATTGCGGATCCGGCTTGAGTTTTACTTTTAATTATACATTCAAAGTTGGTACTTCAAAAATGTCAACTACATGACAAATGCAAAAATTTAAAACAATTTGAAACGCAATTGCGTATTGTCTTTGCGTATTGTCTTTCCGTATTGTCTTTGCGTAT
>JAGFPH010001700.1:6564-23974 GCA_018207615.1 Philaenus spumarius
CCGCATGTAACATGGGCCCTGCACCTGAAGCATGTTTTTCACTACTGCAGTGCAAGAGAGCGGCTGAAAACTGGCTTGAAACTACATGGAACCAGCGATGGCAGCACTGCGACTCTGGACGAGCCTTTTACGCTCTTCAGCGTACTCCAAGTGATCCCCGTTTACACAAATCAATTCCTCGATTCGTGTCTTCATTTGCGGCAAGAGCTCGCACGGGTCATATTGTCACAAACAAATATCTACACCGTTTTAAATTATCTAATAGCGATCTGTGTGGCGTCTGCATGTTGGTGGAAGAAAGTCTGGAACACATTCTCCTCCAGTGCTCCCACTTCCTTAGGGAGCGAGAAATATTAAAAGTGAAACTTGGTGAAGAGGCCACCCTGGCGAATATTCTATCGGACAGCAAGTTTTGGCAGAGTGCGGCACTGTTATACCGGAGACATCGAGCCATCGGAGCGGAAAGCACTGGAAGCTCGCCTTAAGAAGTAAGAAGTAAGTAAGTAAGTTATTTATTTGATATAGTTTAAAACCTAGAAGGCAATCAATACACTTCTTATATAGATACAAACTCTAACAATATAACAAACATTAATCAAATATAACATTGGTCTTATACTGGCGTTAAGAAATTTCCATACAATTACCAGAAAAATCCTGTGCACAATGAACTCAAAAATAACGCTTTACTTTAAGTGTGCTCTAAATAATCCTTTTCCTCCTGTGACTATGTTTTATCCGTAATAAATGGTGTTTTTAGCATCTTTTAATGGCGCCATTTGTATTCTTCTTTGCAGAGTTATTGACCATTAGTCTGGCTTAACACTGTTAGTCCGCGTAAATTCTTAAGTTATGAACTATTTATTTGAATATGGTAAGTAAATATAATATATAAATGTTATGGATTGTATAATTTAATAGGCATTTAACATGGTTTGAATAGAAACATATTATAAGCTTTAGTTTCTTTCTTTATTCAACTCGAAACTATACTGATTTAGATGATTTACCTGTTCGACGAGTTTTATTATATTTAATCTTTTTAATTTGTCTTTCACCTAGAGAAAATGTGAAACTAAATACATTCAATACAGCTGAGAGTGCGTGAAGAATAATTAATTAGGCAAATGCATCCTTAAATTTTATACAAGGTTTTAGTTAAAGCAATACAGCTATCGTAAAAGCTGTTTAAGTAATTATAAAATAATTAAAGTCTCTTGACTTTAACTTAAATCCACAGTGCTTTTGTTCGAAAAAGAGATGTTTTGAGAAAGAGAATGAGATAAATTCAGAATTATTTTTATACATAATACATTTACCAAAAACCTTTATCTTCAACTTGAAAAAACACTCCTCTAACCTAAAATCAGCCGGCCTTCTAGAAGGATTATAGTGTACTGAGACAATACACATTTTTATTTCATGCTATATAAAAATGTCTGACATTTTTCGTAATTCAGAAAACTCGTTCGTTTTAATTTTTCATGGAACCAAGATGTTTATTGCGTACTGTGATGAATGTAAACAATTAAAAACACCGAAGCCCCAACCACAAGTTCGTTAAGTAACACTAAACAAATAAACTGAAAAACATTTATTGATAAAGTTATTCTAGTTCCACGATGTACATTTCGGTTTAGAACCAGTAGTTTTATAGAAACATACTAGTATTAAAATGAACTGCTAATAAACTTTTAAGGCTGAGTTTTGATAGATCAACGAGAAAAATTTGTTTTCTTCGCTGTCATACTGAAAACATTTTTGCAAATGCTTTTTCAATAACTATGTTGCTCAATCATTATTTCAATTCGAGAGCCAGTTTTCTTCAACTTGTTTTGATTAGATTTATGTCAGCTGTCAGACGCCCCGCGAACAGTTTGATTATTTTCACAGCTTGGGGCAAAACAAAGCTTGTCTGTTAAATATAAACACTCTCACATGGAGTCATACAGACTCACTGTCAAAGTGTTGAAAGTGACATTAAAGAAGTTATGTTGGTTATTACAGGAAACAACACTTGGTTTATAATTGTACAGTGATAGCTACAAATAAAACAATTTAAAAGCAATCAACCTCTACTATTAGTGATGGCGTCATATTCGTACCTTTATGAATAATTTTCTGTTTTGTGTTTGAATGTGACTTCTGAAATTGTAAATAAATAACATATAAAATACGCACTATATTACGCATAAATGTAATTTCATAAGAGGCCCATATATTTCTTTGTTCGCATTTAGATTTAGGCATTTATTGTTTTAAGTTTAAATATTGTTAATATTTTTTACAATTATAAGCACCGAAGCACCAACCACAAGTTCGGTAAATAGCTCTACACAAATAAACTGAAAGACATTTATTGAAATAGTTATTCTAGTCCTCTGATGTACATTTTGGTAACCAAGGGAATGCCCGCCTAAGGTTACGAAACGACAAAAGACATTTATTGATATAGTTATTATAATTTCCTGATGCGCATTTCGGCAACAAAGGGAATGAGGTTACGAAATGACACATTTTACAAAGGTTCTCACAAGGATTCCCAAGGAAAGGGACAAGTATTGATAGCCGCTTCTACCTGGCTTTTTGAAATAAGACCTTGGCGTGGTCACTTATGATTGGTTGACCTACCTGAAGAAATGGGGAGAATATGTCTGTTTAGTTTTATAGAAACATTCTGATCTTCATATAGCCGAGATCTGCAGGAGACTCGACATCCTGGAAGATGTTAGGCCTCGGCCTGCCGTTATCCTGGACGACCCGAAATAGGTTTCTTCTTGCTGCGACTCCATCAAGACTGCCACTAACCTGTTTGCCTTCTTTTCTTTAAGCGAGTTTCAGATTGCTGCTTGCAGCCACTAAGCCATTTGGGAACGGCCCCTAGATGCTGCTGAAACTCCCCCCAGTGATGCATGCGGAGTGTCTCAGTCCGTTATACATACGTGTTGTAACGTGCCATCTCAGGAGAGGTTGGCGGAAAAACTCTTGTGCCTGTGTTCGGTTCAGAGTGACTTCCACTGGGGGGGGGGGGAGTAGGTGTTTTAGTGGGTAGTGGATCCAGGTGGATCGAGTCTTAGAGTACCTTCTCTGATGAGAGGTTTTTGTAAGTGCAATTCACCACCTAATATAAAAAATAAATAAAATAATTGTTAGCGTTAGTTTAAATTTAGAACCCTTCGATGATGGTTACTTGGTTAACGAAATGTACATCAGGGAACTAGAATAACTCCATCAAAAAATGTGTTCTTAGTTTATTTGTATAGTGTTATTTATCGAACTTGTGGTCGTTGCTTCAGTATTTCTAAATGGAATCCTATGAAACAATTATGGCACGGTATGGTTAGATGACAATAAATTTAATACATCTTGTAGTGGTTTTTGTCGCAGTTTTTATACAAGCTTTGTTTTTTACCGAATTTCAAAGTAGTAGGCATGCTACTAATCAAGAGGTCAGCAACACCAAATCACGAGTCCACATCATGTGCCTTTCTGTTCCACTGCTTGTAAAATTCGTTGGCTATTTTCCGATGTAGGAAATTATATTTTTCAGCGAATAGGTAAAGGATTTTAGTTGCATTGTTTTGAAGAAGCCGACGGTGGTTGTTTATCACAAACATCAATAATGGTAACACGATAATGAGGTATGTTTTGAACTGCTATTTTACTCATTTTCCAGTTGTAAGATATGAACGGAGTAATGAAATAAACGGATTCGTTCGGAGTGGAATAAAATATTTTACTGTTTCTCTCAAAACCTGTAGCAACTGTCGCAATATTGTTATCATTCCAACTAATAATTGATATACCAGAAACAAAATTTGTCAATATTATATTCACAAATTTGCCTCAGAGAAAGAACATTGTGACCAATTCTGTTATTGGTCCCACGTGTGGTCTCAGACGCCATAATGTCCCTTCAGATCACCAGTCAACTAAAAGGCGTTTAAATTTATAATTCACAAGTTTTTTATTACTAATACAAAAATATAAAAGTATATCTCTCCATTATATAAAACAGTGTTTCTACTTCTTCTCCTCATAATTATAAAGTAATAAGAATATATTAAATACGTGTAGGCTATTCCGTAGCGATGACCATTGCATAACTTCCAGGCGCACAAATTCATGAAGTAGATTATGAAGTCTCGAATTCAAGTCGAAAAAATAAAGTTGAACGGAGCCCCCCGGAGGTGGGGTGGGGGGTTGGCTAGCGGAGAGAGTAGGGGGCAAAGCCCCCTAGTATTAATAATTCCCTTTTATGTACAATTAAACATATATATTATAGCCTAGGAAATACCTAACCACCTTTTCCTGAAACCGATGGTAAGTGCATTTTACAGATTATAAACAAAAATGTATATTATTTTTTAAATTGTTTTGACAAAGTTAAGTTGTACAGAACAGAGCAGAACATAATTTATTGGTCCTTCAGCACATGTACAACATTGCAATAGACTTCGTCACATTTATACATTTTTTGTCTCTCTGTCTGTTTGTTTGGCCCGGCTAATCTTCGGAACGGCTGAACCGATTTTGAAGACAATTTTCTTAACATGTTGAGCACTTTACAGAGAAAATTTTAGGCTACCTTTTATTCCGAAAATATTTAATATTCCTGTTAAAATATGTAAACATTACGGACAAAATTACCGATTTTGTGGACGAAAGTTGGGGCTATTGTGTGTCTATTTTGACCCATGTCCTAAAGTATGTACACGTACAGGTCACAGCTACCCCCATCACCCAACTTAGGTCCAAGTGACTGACCTAATCATTAATCTTTTTCATAAAAATTCCTGTTAAAAAAATGTAAAAATTATAAACAAAATTATTGATTTTGTGGTTTGCATTGGCACCACCATATGTCACTGAATGTGTTGGCGAGCGAAACGAGCAGAGGCAAAGCCCCTAGTCTAAAATAACAAGACAAGAATTAATTCTTTATCTCTGTTTAGGCCGGGAAGAACTGCGTCTGTGTTCTCCTTAATGTGGGGAGGCGAAACACCCCTTCTCTTTTAATGATGCAATTTATTTGGAACGCCTACAACTCCGAGACACGTGTTATGAGATGGAAAGCCAATGTTATGATTTGACTATAATAAGTACAACTCTTATAATGTACGAGGCAAAGTGATACATTAAACTTTAATACTGTACAAACGCTTTCAGTAGGCAAGCAATATAACAAAGTCAACGTTATCGTGTACGTTTTTATTTTTATGCCCAAAACTTTACGTTCGTCTAAAATAAACCTTACTTAGATGCCAATGTGATGTTTACGGCACTTTAAACTTTACGCCTGGATTTATTTTTTACTGCCTCTAACCAAATAATAATCTCGCACACGGCCTATAACTTTTGCTGACCTTATAGAGAACGCTTTCAACTTGATACTTATACATATATTTGTAACTCTAATTATCGTTTTAACAGAAACTGGTGCACACATTAAGTATAAACAAGATGAAAAGATGGAATTACTTCAGCTCGTGTTTTTTTTAACAGTGACGTTTCTGTTACCCACGTCACGTTGGCATCACATCGCGAGATTTAAATAATTCAGCATTTTAATGCGAGCCGAAGTAATTTTGATCCAACAACATGATCCCGCCGCGCTACGTCTCATTAACTGTCAAAATCGGTATCCCGTATCCAAAAATATATAAAACAATACCCCACACTGTGTTTTTAAAATGTTGACCCCAAAAAACATGATCCCGACGAGCTACGACTCTTTAACTGTCAAAACCGGGTTTCCCGTACCCCAAAACATATAAAATTATACCCCATACTGTATTTTCAAAATTTTGACCCCAAAAACGAGACCCCGACGCACGACTCATGCTAAGAAGCCCAAAAGGTTTTCAACTCTCCGCAATAAAATTACGAAGATTTTGGCACCGCCAGAAGTTTTCTACGACTTCTGTGAGTGTGTATATATATCGTGTCCACATACAGACAGACACACAATAATTTTCGCAAGATTTCAATACTTCGGCATTTTATAAGTCTGCTGTAGTGGCGGCCATCTTGGATTTTTATCCCATAAGAGCAATGTTAAATTTCAAACCATTTAATTCGTATACTTTTTATCATAAAATTGTTTGCAAGGACTCATTTTAAGTACAGTCACAATACGCGTCCGTCTTGCAATTTACATTTTTTAAAAATGTTTTTGATTTGTTATATAATAAAATTGACATTTTTTAAGTACTGTACAGTACAAAATTTGAATTTTTTTCCTAACAAAATAAAACATTAATAATGAAAAATAATTTGCAAGCTGGAGCCGAAATTTTATAAAGAATATTCAGTTTTTTTCCAACACTCAATTACAAAAGATATACTTATAAAATGGTTTCAAATGAGGCAATGTCAAAGCGTTCAGCTGCAAGAAATTTCACTGTTTGGATAGGGATACAGTGAGAAGCGGTTGCGTTTCCGGTTGCTTTCACATTTACTGGATCAGACCCTTAAGCCGAAGTAATACTTTACTACTAATAATTCAAATATTTACGTCCTTTTTTATAGCTTTTAGTATGGGTAAATATGGTACGGATACACTTCCATGTTTTCAGGCTGCCTGTTTTCCTGCACAACGTTTGTGTGTGCCAAAGCATGAAAGTTTGCACGAAATAAAAACATTAGAGGATTTTTACTTCAAATATTGCTACTGATTTACATTGTGCTGCATTGAATTCTGTTAAATGTTTGCGGTTGATAAATTATCTCATTTAAATTAATTGTTTGGTTATAAAAAATAATAGTTTATTTCAAAATATATTTTATTTGTTTATTTTTGAATATTTCATTTGTATAGTCGCAGACTTATAAAACAGTTGTTATAATAAATCTATATATCCTTATATATAATTCTGTAAGCGAAATTTTAGATTCAAAATTGTGGGAATTTGGTAAATCGGAGGATGATGGGAGAGGTATCAAATTGAAGGTATCGATTCAAGGAAAGAGGGAAAAATATAAGTTTTTTCTAAAATTAAAAACTAAGGGTTTTTTGGGGTCCCCGAAAAACGAAAAATCCACATAAGAAATACATGAGAATTTAAAAACATCTGCTTTGTTTACATTAAAACATTTGGTATTAAATAAATAAATTAAAAACATAAAACAGCTGTTCTGTAGTTTACATTAAAACATTTGATCTATACTAATATTATAAAGAGGTAAAGTTTGTTTTTTTGTTTGTTTGTATGTAGGGGGTGATCTCTGGCACTACAGAACGGATTGAAAAAATAGTTTTACTAATAAAAAGCTACACTATCCCTGAGTAACAATAATTAATTTCGATAAAAACCTTTTTTATTTCAATATTTGTAAATTAGTCGGAAAAAATTCTTAGGTTGGGCCTAGAATGATAAACCAACACATGTGTTTACATTTATTACCATAGCAACCAATTGAATAAAATAACAGATACCGCAATATAGCTGGTTGCTCCAATATTTCCATTTAAAGCTGATTTCAAAAATTGAAGCAATTATTTTTGTATTTCTAGCTTTTAGGTTAGGGTTTTAAAGTGTAGACCTGAACCTTGCTGGTTCTTTTAACCATTGTTATAACTGATGTTATGAAATATACGAAACAATTTGATTTGAACATTTAACATTATTTACCATCTTAGTTTTGAGATTATTATTAATCCTACACTTTTATTATAAATAAAACATAACATATGTTTTTGGAAGGTTCCATTGGGGGTTAGCGTGCGGAGCACGCAGGGGTCTCCCCTAGTTATATAGAATCATTTTACAACGAGAGCGTTCGTCACTTTCTTACTTCTGCAATCTCAACGCGTTCATATCAAGAGATTTGTTATTTTCTCAAGTAATACGTTTTAAAGACTGAACAGGAACTAAGAATGATTAGTAATAACTATAATGTTCTTTATATGTGATTTCAATGAGCACTGTTATTTCTAAATCTTCTTCAAGTTAGCACAAGCACCAGTATTCGTATGGATTTGGACAGAAAACACAATTAAACGATGTATGCAGTAAAACGACAATCTATATATATAAAAGCGAAATACCACTCACTCACTGACTCAATCATCACGATTTCTCAAAAACTAACGAACGGATTGAAATGAAATTTGTTTTGTAGCTTCCTCTATACCATAGGTGCTCACTAAGAAAAGGTTTTAAAACATTCGAAATTTAAGGGGGGCGGGGGTTTGGGGGATCAAACTTATTAAAAACGATTTCTTCAAAACTACTACCGAACCGATTGGAGTTAAATTTGGTATGTAGCTTCCTCTAGGGCCATATGTGCTTACTAAGAAAAGGTTTGAAAAAATTCAAAATTTTAGGGTTGTTTGGGGGATCAAAGTTATTAAAAAACGATTTCTTCAAAACTACCCAACGGATTGGAATGAAATTTGGTATGTAGCTTCCTCTAGGGCCATAGGTGCTCACGAAGAAAGGGTATGAACAATTTAGAAATTTTAGGAGGGGTTTGGGGGGATCAAAGTTACTAAAATCATAATTTCAGATCTTTTATTACTATGACAATAGTTCTTTTATTATTTAAGATCTATACGTATATATAAAAGCCAAATACCACTCACTGACTGAACACTTAAAAAGAACACAATTACGTTAAAAAGACTGAAAATACCAACCACCAAGGGCAACGCCGTACGGGTCAGCTAGTGAATTATAAATATTTAAGGGTATATGGATTCAAATAAGTCAAGTTGAGATTTTATTTGTATGTAAGCTTGGGTTCAAAATTAAATGTTCGATCTATATATAACTGTCCGACATTGTACCCGACAAATTCCACACAATACTACTGAATCATAATAATTAAAAGAAGAAGTACGTGTATACTGGTATGTCAACAGAGCATACTATTAAAAAAAAGCATTATTTAGCCTATGTTGTATAGTTTAAACATAAATACAGAATTAAAACTGAAGTAACTATACAGGGTGATGAAAAAGTTCCGCAACCCCTTCGTATTTTAAACATGTTACACGAATAAACTCCAAACTTTCAGAAGTTATATTGGGCAAATTCTACACCTTTTAGGGGTATGAATGAATTTTACCCTTCTTCGGTTATTGGGGGGGGGGGGGGGTTGCAATTCAAAATTTTATAATAGTAACCCTTATTGTGTGATACCTCATTTTAAAGGGCGTTGAGACAAGAAAATTGGTGTAAAGTAAACTCCTCTCCGATACACGAATCCAAAATGGCAGATCCAAGAAGTTAAGATTTTTCACGTATTATATTCTACATACAATTGGATGTGTATTCATTTTAGGATACAGAAACATTGCTCGATTCTTTTAATCTACATCAATTATGATTTAGAAAAAAATAACTCCAAGATTTGACATAAATATTTATAAAAATGGGGAGTACTCTATATTTAAATCCCAATTAAACCTGTTAAATCTGAACTTCTTGGCTCCGCCATTTGGATTTTTGTATCGGAGAGGAGTTTACTTTACACCAATTTTTTCGTCTCAACGATGGCTTTAAAATGAGGTATCGTGCAAAAAGGGTCACTATTTAAAATTAGGTATCGTGCAATTAGGGTCACTATTTAAAATGACGTATCTTGCAATAAGGGTTACTATTTAAAATGAGGTATCGTGCAATAAAGGCCATTATTTAAAATGAGGTATTGTGCAATAAGGATTACCATTAAAAATGAGGTATCGTGCAATAAGGGCCACTATTTAAAATGAAGTATCGTGCAATAAGGGTCACTGTTTAAAATGAGGTACCGTGCAATAAGGGTCAGTATTTAAAATGAGGTATCGTGCAATAAGGGTCACTATTTAAAATGAGATATCGTGCAATAATGGCTACTATTTAAAATGAGGTATCGTGCAATAAGGGCCACTATTTAAAATGAGGTATCGTGCGATAATGACCACTATTTAAAATGAAGTATCGTGCAATAACGGCTACTATTTAAAATGAGGTATCGTGCAATAAGGCCCACTATTTAAAATGAGGTATTGTGCAATAAGGATTACCATTAAAAATGAGGTATCGTGCAATAAGGGCTACTATTTAAAATGAGGTATCATGCAATAAGGGCCACTATTTAAAATGAGGTATCGTGCAATAAAGGCCACTATTTAAAATGAGGTATCGTGCAATAAGGGTCACTATTTAAAATGTTTTACTTGAAACACACACCTCCCCTTAACCGAATAAGAATATGACAAAAAATTCTTGGGAGTTAATTTTTCTAAATCATAATTGATGTAGATTAAAAAATTGAGTAATGTTTCTGTATCTTAAAATGAATACACATCTAATTGTACGTAGAATACAATACGTAGAAAAATGTAAAAATCTGAAATTCTTGGTTCCGACATTTTGGATTGCGGTACCCGAGAGGGGTCTATTTTACACAAATTTTCTCGCCTCAACGAGGGCTTTAAAACGATTTATTACACATTAAAGGTTACTATTTAAAACATTTTTACATGCAATTCCCCACCCTTTAACTGAATAAGGGTAAAATTTATCCATAACTCTAGAAGGTGCAGAATTTGCCCAATATAACTTCCTGAAGGTTTATAGTTAATACGTGTAACAGCTTTAAAATTACGAAGGGGTTGCGTAACTTTTGTGTCATCCTGTATCTAGAAATCAAATACACTCTTATTACCTGAAAAGTATTATAGAGTCATCGAATTGCTTTTATCTGTCGTCCGCCAAGTTGTTTCAACAAAATGAAAAATTGAAATTTTCTCAGAACATTTTTGGTACCTTTATCTAAAAGTTTGTAAAATTTAAAAAATGTTGTTCAGGATTGAGCAAGTCATAGACAGTTAAAAGCGTTGGACACACTGAATAGATTAAATGGTAACTTTGACGATGGAAATAATATAATTTCAGTTACATCCTTTAAAGTGCGAATTATTTTAGAGCCGCATAGTTCAACAAGCATAGAGTATTAATTATGAATACATGTTGTTAATATACAATGTTAAACATAATTAATACCAAAATGTATACACAATGAAATCAGAACAGGCAAACCATAAACAATAATTTGCCCGACAATGTGGTTTATTTACCCAGCCGAGAACTACATATTATTGCTTCACGGAAATGTAATTTGTGATGCAACTGAAATCGGTTATGGAATGCTGAACACTATGGTTATCGACCAGGCTGTTGAATTTTAGATATAATGTTTAATATGCAGACAATAATTGTGTGAAGAGTTCTACGATTTTAATAAACCATCGATTACAATTGTATGAAGCATGATGTAGGTTTGGCTTTCATAACTTTCAATAAATTACAAGTTACTAGCTGACCCGTACGGCGTTGCCCGTGGTGGTTGGTATTTTCAGTCTTTTTAACGTAATTGTATTCTTTTTAATTGTTCAGTCAGTGAGTGGTATTTAGCTTATATATATATATATATTGATCTTAAATAATAAAACCCCTATTGTCATAATAATAAAAGATCTGAAATTATGATTTTAGTACCTTCGATCCCCCCACACCCCTCCTAAATTTTCGAAATTTTTCATATGCTTTCTTAGTGAGCACCTATAGCCCTCGAGGAAGCTACATACCAAATTTCATTCCAATCCGTTCGGTAGTTTTGTAGAAATCGTGATTTAATAACTTTGATCCCACCGAAACCACCCAAAAATTTCGAATTTTTTGAAACCATTTCTTAGCAAGCGCCTATGGCCCTAGAGGAAGCTACATACCAAATCTCATTCCAATCTGTTCGGTAATTTTGGAGAAATCGTGATTTAGTAATTTTTACCCTCCAAACCCCACTAAAATTTCAAATTTTAAAAACCCTTTTTAGTGAACACTTATGGCCCTAGAGGGAGCTACATACCAAATTTCATTCCAATCCGTTCGGTAGTTTTGAAGAAATCGTGATTTAATAAATTTGATCCCCCCAAACCCCCATAAAATTTCGAATTTTTTAAAACCCTTTTTTAGTATGCACCTATGGCCCTAGAGAAAGCTACATACCAAATTTCATTCCAATCCGTTCGTTAGTTTTGAAGAAATCGTTTTTTAATAACTTTGATCCCCCCAAACCCCCCCAAAATTTCGAATTTTTTCAAACCCTTTCTTAGTGAGCACCTATGGCCCTAGAGGAAGCTACATACCAAATTTCATTTCAATCCGTTCGGTAGTTTTTGAGAAATAGTGATGAGTGAGTAAGTGAGTGAGTGGTATTTCGCTTTCATATATATAGATTTACAATATATTCTTAACAGACGTAGTTTAGAAACTGCATTGATTGATTTATTTTTATTCACAAACACACGATAGATAAAAACTTTAAAATATTATATTAAACACATTTTTTATAAACATTAATGCTCGAAAAAGGACAATGTAATTTTTGACTATACTGCCTTTTGATTTTACGTTTGTTGATTTTCAATAACCTATATCATCTCTACTCTTGAAACAGTTTACCAATACGTTAGGTTTGTGTCTAGTAATTAATTGGTTTGTTCAACTCGGCATCCTATACCAAAGTAGTAAATACAACAATATTATATTAGATCAAATATAACCTAAACACAAAATCTCACAATAAATACATTTATTCACAATAAATGTATTTATTGTGAGATTTTGTGTTCAGGTTATATTTGATCTAAGTTACTTTCTCACCAGTCAAGCTCATTAGTTATTGATTAACAATAGTATTTTGTACATATGCTGTTATTATCTTTAACTTATCTATTATCCTTCATTAGATTGTTTTTACAGTTACACCCTCCGATAGGGAATTAAAAGGGCTACAAAAAAATGTATCTTGCAATTTTTTGTTAAAATATATGGTTTTTAAGTAATTGAGGATTTAAACTTTCAAACAGTCGCCATTTTGATACGCGTTATTGGATATAATCGCTTATTTTGTTTTTGGGTAGAGAATTGTTAGGTTAAACATCCTGCAAGGTTTGAACTCAAACGGTCAAACAGTTCTCTAGATATGCATTAATTTGTAAAAGAAACAAAATGGCGGATATCTCGAAAACGAAGTATTATTGGAAAAAAATTTATTCTTGATTTTCTCTTTACGTTTACTCATAGAACCATTTTCCGACGTTTGGAATTTTACTTACGATACACCCTGTATATCCCTTGACTTTTTCTTATGTATCAATTGATGGTTTGGATTCGCAATTGGAAGGGTTTGAAATGGGGTTGCTTCCTGGATACAATAAGTATAAATTAAACTAACATCCTAAAAGCTATGAAGCTAAAATGATGTAATATGTAATACTATTTTTTCTACAAAACTATTTGCAATTTGATTACTTAAGTCATAGGGACGAAATGGAATAACCACCCTTAAATTAAATAATAATCCACTTAATTTTTCCATATTCTCAAAAACTACTCAACTAATATTACTAAAATTTAACAATTTACACATACCAGGATTTTTTTAGAGAATATCCTCACTACAAACAAAACGACTTAAATGGGGTAGCAACCCCTATATAGTAAAACTAAATTGCACTAGATTCCTATAAACTATACATATAAAATTATTTAATATTATTCTTAATTGATATAAACAAAATTTGCAATTCGATTACTTAAGTCAAAGGGATGAAATGGGATAACCACCCTTAATATTAAATCTAGCAATGAAGCATTGCCAGGGTCACTAATCAAAATAAATAACTGTTTAATATTCATCATTTCTCATACAAAATTATTACACATTTTGTATTCTGTATTCTTAACACATATTTAAAAATATAAATATTTAAATACAGCTTCTGAACTGTAGCATATATAATAATTTTCTGGAAATTAACTACACCCGATACCACGTTCACCGTGCAGTACAGAGTGTCCATAACCCATGTTATCCTTACTGCAGTATCAGCGATAATAGCCAACAAAAAACATCAACTCCCATGCAACGCTCGGTCAGTTGACGCAACCCGCATGACAATAAACGTGATGTTCGCTGTAATGGTAGTAGCATGTCTATTCTCCCGTAAGACCTGTACTGCACGGTGAACGTGGAATCGAGTGTAGAATAAGGAGCCCTCTACATTGGAACAAAACACGTATTAACAACACACTGGATAGGACATGCGAAAACTATTCAACCGATTTCACTAAAAATTCTCTAAAAACGCCAGGAGTGTTCAGACGTTAAAATTAATAGAGTTCAAATGGGGTTTAAATGGGGTTGTCACCCTTACAAAATAAATATAAGTTAAACTAACTTTCTATAAGCTATAAAACTAAAATTATGTAATATTCCTTTTTTTTAAGGTATATAAACAAATATTAAATATTTAATTACTTTACTCAAAGGGATGAAATGGAATAACTACCCTTAAAATTAAATAGTAATCGAAACACTTACTTTTTCTATATTCTCAAAAACTACTGAGCTAATTTCAATAAAATAACACAATTTACACATATTTGTACTAGGATTTTTTAGAGAACATGGTCACTACAAACATATATATTTTAAACGGATAGCTACCCCTATACAATAAAAAAAATGGTACTAAATTCTTACAAACTATAAAGCACAAATTATTTTAATATTAGTTATATTCTTAATTGATATGAAAAAAGTGAAATTCGATTTTTACGTCCGTGATGTGAGGTGACAACATAGTAATTCTAGAGCATTGAACTACCAATCAAAAAAACATCCCACACTTTTGGCCCTGACGTGAGATGATATGGCATCACGTGAGTTCACGTGACGTGACGGCAGTGTGTTTCTACTTTGACCCTTTAATTGTAGCCTGCAAACCTTTTAAAATCCTTGGTACTCTAAATATTTATGACGACTAAAAAACTTTAGTTACTTAAATATGTTAAACGCAATATTTGTGGAACAATTATTTAAGGAAAATGAAAAGCAATTTTGTATTTGTAAATACGGAGTTCAGTAAGTTACGTGGGCACATTTCGCGTGCTGTGAACGCCGTGTAATTTAATTTGCTAAAGTTATAAATTTCCGTTGGAAAGTGTGACTGTAAACAAATTGCCTTTGAAATATGAGGTCTTTTCCTCAGAGCTGAAACCAAAGTAATTGCCTTTTACATCCCGATATTTCTACTGCGATAACTGGATTTTAATGAATTGCGTACATTAGTTAATGTTATACTAATGTTTAGAGTTGGTGTAATTAGTTCTTATTCCATTTTGTACCGTTGAAAAGAAAAAAATATCTAATAACGCGAGCCACATTATGGAACAAAACCATTCATATTCCAATTTTGATACAAATGGAAGAGTAAACAAATGAATATGAATATGTAGGGCGCACTGGAAGAATATAAATGTATAAAGTTCAGAAAAAAGTCCGGAGCTTGTGTTAAATAGTCAATTGAACTACCAATCCAATTTGACGTAGTATGACAAAGCAATGGCAATAGATAAGAAAAGCAAACATTGAGCGGTATCACACGTTAGAGGTCCGACGTCCTCAGTGACCTTATGCGTTCGACGATATGCACACGCCGAGATATAGCGTATGTTTGTGTTTGTGTTATATTGACTGTATATTTAAGACCTCAATAGAGCGAGAATTTGATGATGGAATAAAGTTCAGAAACGCGTCATGAACAAGTATGTAAATTGCTTAAAGTTGTAAAAGTCACAAAGACGGACAAAATTACTCTTTTTATTAAAATTTGTGACTTGGATACAAATACAATGAGTTAAAAAAATCATCGTTTACTATTAAACTAGATATTTTAAATTAAATATTTATTCATAGTTTAGAATTAGGAAATTAGATTAAATAACTAAAGCTCAAGAGTGATGTAAATGTAGACCAACCTTTGTCTACATTTATTATTAGCGATTGCAAAACATAAATTACATATCGTTTCTACGCATTGTAATTCTTATGCTAAAAACGATACTGAATAAAAAAAGTTTGCATTACTGAATAAAAAAATCGAAAACTTTGATTTTGAGTTATGTTAAAGAACAAATTTAGTTTTTTTTTTTTTGAACTAAAAGATGTTCCCCTAAACTTTAAAATGACACATTCAGAATTATTTTCTGATAACTATGAGTCCATTAATCTTATTATCCGTTCAACATTGCTCTTATGGGAGTTTAAATTGAAGATAATGGCTGCGTCTGCCGAGCCTTAAGCTCTTATGATAAGTCAGGTATCTCATATTAGAAATTTTGCGTTCTTATTTTGCAATTTATATCTGCTAAAAAATGTATACCAAGTAAATTTTTGTGCTTAAGGGTCTGCCCCAGTAAACGAGAGAGCAACAGTAAATGCCAGCGCTTCTCTAAACAGTGCAATTTCTTTGACATTACCTCACTTCAAACCATTTTATAAATCCATCTTTTGAAATTGAGTGCCGAAAAAAAAACCAGAATATTCTTTATAAAATTGAGGATCCGGCTTGCGTTTCACTTTTAATTAAAAATTTTTATTGTGTAAAGAAAAAAGTTCAAACTTGGTACTTAAAAAATGACAAATGAAAAAAAATTTAAAATGTGAAACGCAAAACGGATACGTATTGTGACTGTGCTTAAAATGAGACCTTGCAAACAATTGTATGATAGAAAATAAACGAAATAAATGGTTTGAAATTTAACATTGCTCTTATGGGATAAAACTCCAAGATGGTCGCCACTATAGCAGACCCTTAAATAAATGTTTAATAAAATACTGTATGAAGAACAAAAGAGGTTAATACAATTTGAAACAATAATCTTTAACGTTGACAGGCTCATAGCATTCACTAATAAAGTCATACATTTATTGTATTTAATTGTAAATATTTAATTCTTAAATCCTAAACAATGGTTAAAAAAGCTAACCGAGTGTACGCTCTTCAAAACGGTGTCAATGTTAACAGTCAAAGCACATAGACTCCACGATATAATCCTACAATACAGTTTATTTCCTTCAGTTTCATCCGACGTATTTATATCTGTCTTTACAACTCTCTTCACGTACTTCTAAGTCCTCTCGAAGTTGAAGTAGAATCTATAGTTCAATAAACTTTCATTACACGACAACGACTTGTGAGAGGACTTTGTCCTATTTAAAGCTATAACATTTTCAATTAGATCCAGGATACTGTCAAGCAATGCGAATATTTTCCGCTTTATTTTTTCCTAGAAATATATAATATTTAAGCATCATCATCTGCTTGAATCCTACTGACGGTATCGTGTTGCTGCTAACAGGCGTAGCGGTTATCCACTGAAACTGCATCAGGAGATGGAAACAAAGCGTTTTACTTGTTACACGCCACTGCTTCTTCTGAGTTCATCATTGGCTTTAGTGGTTTTAGAACATTTCATGTCAAAGACACTTCCTCTGGCTCGAAACTTCAAGTACAGATATCTGCTTGAATCCTACTGACGGTATCGTGTTGCTGCTAACGCGCGTAGCGGTT
>JAGFPH010001700.1:24074-66452 GCA_018207615.1 Philaenus spumarius
AGCGTTTTACTTGTTACACGCCATTGCTTCTTCTGAGTTCATCATTGGCTTTAGTGGTTTTAGAACATTTCATGTCAAAGACACTTCCTCTGGCTCGAAACTTCAAGTACAGATATCGGCGTGAATCCCGGCACTTGACCTCGCCCTGGCGCGATGAGCCGGGGATGTGGGGAAAGGGCGTAAGTGGACAAAAAACATTTTCCCACACAGCTTCCTAATACGACTTATCCTTCAAAGGAACTAGTGGATGTTTACCTTACCCTTAACACGTTCACCGCTACGCAAATTTCGTATTTCCTATGCTAGGAGCTGACCTTTTATATTTATAGCCTAAATGAGTAGAAGTTATTTTATTTTTTAACCTTTCTACGTAGTAATCACTAATATTTTAAAGCGGACGCACATGTGCGTCCATAGCACATAGGCTTAAAATTGGCGCCTTAAATTCGCAATGCTCTGAGTATGGAAAATACTCCCAATACGGGGGTTGGCGTGTGAAGGACGCAATGCACTGTGTATTGAAAATACTCCCAATAAGGGGGTTGGTGTGCGAAGCACGCAATGCACTGTGTATTGAAAATACTCCCAATACGGGGGTTGTCGTGTGAAGGACGCAATGCACTGTGTATTGAAAATACCCCCAATACGGGGGTTTGTGTGCGAAGCACGCGATGCATTGTGTATTGAAAATACTCCCAATACGGGGATTGGCTTGTAATTCTCTGTGCGTCGGCCGCTTCTCGTAGTGTTTAGTGTCAAGCTCACATGTCCGTCTTTAGCAGTGAAATTGTTAAACAGAGATGTAATGGGTACTGATGTTTTTAGTCAGGTTAGTAGCGGTTTGCTCAAGTGCCAGCATTCGTGCCGATATCTGTACAAGGATGTACTCAATGCAATGGCTTTACTAGGTGCAACAGTTGAGGCCCTTAATGAACAGAGGACCAACACTTTTTGAAAAAGCTCAAAATGTGGCCACTAAAATGGGAACCGAACTAAAAAAACCTCGAGCTGTTGGTTCTCAAAAATATAGATCAAATTTTGACTGTGGTAAGCTAGAAGAATACTTCAGAATTTCCATTTATGTCCCTTTTCTAGATTTTCTTATCAGTGAAATTGTTTCTAGTTTTCCTAAAACACAAATGGTCCCAAATTGGAAAGCTTCAAATGGTCCCGCCTAAGGAGGAAAATTTTGAAGAAGTCTATGAAGATTTGGTGTTGGATGGTGCCAGATTAAATGAAAATGACCTGCCATGTTATGATGCGTTAAAAGGAGAGTTGAGTATTTGGAAACACGTGTTGGGGTGCTAAAGATATTAAGCTGATGATTTTGTTGTAACATCAGTAGGCATAGGACATATTACAGATCTACAATGTAGCAGTTTCATACAAAAATAAAAATACAATTTTGAAAATTATTTTTTTTTTTACAAACATTTTATTAAAAAATCATAAAATTTTTATTTATGAATACATTATTTTGAAGATAGATCAGTAGCTTTATAAAACACCAATACAAATGCTGTAAACATTTGAAATATTTATCTTTAGCAACTTCTGAGAAAATGGGAAACAAAGCAGTCCAATTTAACATGGGAACTTATGAATCATTCAAGTCCACTGATAAAAAAGTAATTACTAACGAAGGTAAAAGCACTTTACCTTTATAAAGATATAATTATAAAGTTGCTGCAATTGAAGCAATAAAAACATCACTTTATGCAACTTGAACAAAAAGCTAACTTTAGTCTAACGTAACTCTTGAAGAATGTTTAATTAATATTTATTAATAAAGTTGTGAAAGCTTTCAAGTTCATTTAATTGTTTACGTTCAATAATAGTTACCACAATTTAATGAAAGAAGGCCTACAAAATAAAGACTTCCCTACAACAACGATGTATAACACATTTTACTGATTTCCAAGTTATTTATTTTGCTCTAATCTCAAAGCTAATTATAAGTATAACAATTTTTTATGGTTTAAAAAATATATATGTATACTAGCTGACCCGTACGGCGTTGTCCGTGGTGGTTGGTATTTTCAGTCTTTTTAACGTAATTGTATTCTTTTTAAGTGTTCAGTCAGTGAGTGGTATTTGGCTTTTATATATATAGATCTTAAATAATAAAAGCACTATTGTCATAATAATAAAAGATCTGAAATTATGATTTTAGTAACTTTGATCCCCCAAAACCCCTCCTAAAATTTCGAATTTTTTTGAAACCTTTTCTTAGCGAGCGTCTATGGCCCTAGAGGAAGCTACATACCAAATGTTATTTCAATCTGTTTGGTAATTTTGGAGAAATCGTGATTTAGTAATTTTGACCCCCCAAACCCCTCTAAAATTTCCAATTTTTTAAAACCCTTTTTTAGTGAACATTTATGGCCCTAGAGGAAGATACATACCAAATTTCATTCCAATCCGTTCGGTAGTTTTGAAGAAATGGTGATTTAATAACTTTGATCCCCAAACCCCCCTAAAATTTCGAATTTTTTCAAAACCTTTCTTAGTAAGCACCAATGGCCCTAGAGGAAGCTGCATACCAAATTTCATTCCAATCCGTTCGGCATTTTTGAAGAAATCGTTTTTTAATAACTTTGATCCCCTAACCCCCCTAAAATTTCGAATTTTTTCAAACCCTTTCTTAGTGAGTACCTATGGCCCTAGAGGAAGCTACATACCAAATTTCATTTCAATCCGTTCGGTAGTTTTTGAGAAATCGTGATGAGTGAGTGAGTGAGTGAGTGAGTGAGTGAGTGGTATTTCGCTTATATATATATAGATATACATAAATATCTTAGTAAAAATATGCAAAACATCCCAGGCCGCAGACCAGATAACCAGTCATATCCTGTCAGCTTGGAAGCGAACCAACAACCGTTTGCTTTACTTCCGCCCTCCTACCCTGAAACCACAGATATGAAAAGTTACCTGGTCTAGCCGAGATTCGAACCCGGCATCTTCTGATCAGGAAGTTCAGACTCTATCCTCCCGGCTATGGCTTGTTTAAAGGAAACACGACTATAAAACTCACTTGAGATAATTGACACCTTATTGCCTATCTCGCATCTTCCCTTCTTGCTGTTATGTTATATACTGCAATGAAACCAATAAGTTGTTTTTTAGTTTACTTCCCCGTTTTTGTTTATTTAGTACTAATATGTAGTACTGTTTGCAAGAAATAACCTGGAATTCAGGAAAATGTGATATACAACGTTGGTATAGTGCAGTCTTCAAATGCAATACCTATAAAATAAACCTCACACTTCTAGTTCATAGCTGAATAATTTTATTCATATAAAACGGTTTCCCGAAAGACAATTACAGACTGAAGGTTATCTACCTATCTATGAACTACTAATACACAGGGTGTCCCCGAACTCTCTGGACGCCTTTTGTGGATTTGTTCCTTTGATTCAGACAAACATATTTCACAATATAAACGTGGTTCTACGGTGCTTAATTTTTCGTCAGTCCGTAAGTGTTTTTTTACAAAATAATTGATATCTAGAGAAGGGTTTGACCGATTGAATTCAAACTTAACATGAAATTACATAACAACGATCTATTTTAAATACAGATGTATGGTTTTTGGGTAACTTAGGTTTGAAATTTTCAAACAGTCGCCATTTTGAAACGCTTGATTGGATATAATCGTTTATTTTATGTAACATAGATCATTGTTAGGTTAAACTTTTTGTCAAGTTTGAAGTAAATCGGTCAAACCGTTCTATAGATAAAAATTATTTAGTGAAAAGAACAAAATGGTTGCTATGAGGAAAACAAAGCGTTTCCGAAAACATACCCAATTGATTTTTTTCTCATCCTTAAGTGCTGGATGATATCCTAGAATTTTGCAGAGTTTTTACGATACATCCTGTATGTACATTAATATCTTAGTAAAAGTATGCAAAACATCACAATATTGTGGTTACGTTTGCTGTTATTGTCTACAACTTAACTATTATCCTTTTTTAGTTGCATGATTCTTGGATTCCAAGTCACTTTGAATAATATTAAAGTGTACCATGGACCACACTACGACCTACGCGATGAAAATTGCCCGGCACAATTAAGTTTTTTAAAAGTGTTGTAACTGTGGTGTTTTTGTGTGTTTTTTAAACGTTTTATGTGTTTTATTGTGTTTGTGTAAGTGTACTTGACAATGGGATTGCGGTCCCGAAACTCGTCGTAAAACATTCGAACTACCAAAAAAGTTACAACACGGAACATTAAAAGGTAATATTTAATATTATTATTAATATATTATCCTATATAATATTATTATCCTTTATCTGATTTTTTTTTTATAGTTACACCGTCCAATAAGGAATAAAAATTCTACAAAAAGGTGTCGTGACATTTTTTGTTAAAATGTATGGTTTTCGGGTAAGTCAGGTTTGAAATGTTTAAACAGTCACCATTTTAAAACGCATGATTGGATACAATCGCTTATTTTTCTTAAAACTTAACGATGTTATTTATACCTTTATGTCAAGTTTAAACTCAATCGGTCAAACAGTTCTCTAGATTTCAATTATTTTGTAAAAACACATATAGACAGGCAGACGAAAAAGTAAGCACCATAACCCCATGTGTATATTCTGAAATATGTTTGTCTCGATCCAGGAATAAATCCACAAAAGCGGACCAGAGATTTCGGGGACACTCTGTATATTCCATAGACCGTTCAGCGTTGACTGTTGATGTTTAGCTGAAATGTAGTAACAATAGGAGACATATTTAAAGACTCTGTACACGCCCCTACGGCAAACTGCCGCACTCTCACTATTTCTTCTGTATTTTTCTTATTTGTTAATTGCGTGGACTGAAGGGCTGGTTTATCCTCCCATAGATATTCCTTTTACTGTGTTTGATCCTGACAGCCGTCACTGGCCTATTCTAGGAATGTCGGTTGTTGATTGATCTATGAGGGGCTAGTCATATGAGCAGTTTGCTAACGGGCGTGCTGCCGCGAATCAAACAAGTTTATATTAAAAAATCATTTGACTTTATTATATGTTCTAAATATAAAAAAGTACTAATCCTCTTATTTGTCATAATTATGTGAGTAAATAATTTTTCTTGAATTATTAAAAAAGTTTGCTCGTTTCGATCGGTAAGATCTCAGTTTTTTATTTATTTTAATTTTACATTTTTATAGCTATGATATTTGTTTGGTTAGGGCGATGGATTAATTATTTATTCTTACTTTTGTTTTATTTATTTATTGATGTATAATTGATCTTTTATTTTTTGTTTGATTATAAGAACAGCTTTTGATTACCACAAACAGTTTATATTGTTTTTATGAATAATTATTTAACTTTATTATACATATTCTAGATACAAATGTAAATAAACGGTACCAGTAACTGGCACATACTTTCTCACAAACATATTTAAATTATTAAACAGATTCACAGTGACTTCATAATTGTAGGTGGGGAAGGAGAGGTGATTTATTAAAGTAGGAGATAACTAATAAATATTATTATTATCTAGAGAGAAAACTATTACATCGATTTTGAACAAATTTGCACCAAACACGTCAATTAGACCCGTATAGATGCATGAAAAAAGGTTTTGAAAATTTTTGAAAAACAACCCTCTTTATGGCCAAAAAACCCCAAAAAATAAGTTATTATTATTATTATTAGCTAAACGAGAATTTTTAGAAAGATGGGGTTTTGGCATATTTTAGGGTACATTAAAGGCTACAAATGAGCAAAATATTATCAAAATCGTTAAAGCCATTTTTTTACAAAAAAATAATAACTGATTTTTTTTTGGGGGGGGGGGTTGCCAAAAAGTGGGTTGTTTTTCAAAAAATGTCAAAGTCGTTTTTCGTTTATCTATACAGGCCTACTTGACATGTCTGGTGCAAATTTGTTTGAAATCGATCGAATAGTTTTCGCTCTAGCTTTGTATACATACAGACATACATACAGATGTATAGACATACAGACATACATTTTGTAAAAACCACTTTTTTGGACTCAGTGGGCCCCAAAACTGATGTTTTCACAAAAATCGCGACAATTATTTTTTTGCAATCACTATACTTTCTCTATACTATATTTACTAATACATTTATTTTGTCATAATTTGGAGCATAAATTATGTAAAAAATCGTGAAGTAGTTCTGCGGCAAATTGCTAATATATAAGGGGCGTGCCATCGCGTCTTTGTGAAATTCAAGAATAGCGGCAAGTTGCTAACGAGGCGGGTTATCACGTAGTACAAATATCTTAAATTTGTGTAATCAAAAATATGTATTTTTTTACCATCATTTGTATTTATTTTAATATAACTAAGATGTTTTAATTATTCATTAAAGACCAAAGATTAGTTAAACAAATATTTGTAAGTATTAATTAAATAATAAACAGTCTGGAACGGTTTTTACCACTTGTGAGCATTTTGCCACAGGGCGTGCAATGGTGTGTTAAAATAGGTGCGTGTGCTTAGGTGATCTGAATTTCTCGTATGCGTTATAAAATTAGTCTTTTAATGCTAATATTTGACAAAGTTTTTCAGCTTTAATATTTTGGAAATAAAAAAAAACTCTGATTAAACTTTAACTTGGGTTAGAAAATAGGATGGAAGCGCTTAAACAAAACAAAACTACGGACACCAACTAAGTTCTTTCGTTTAGGTTGCGACGTACATTATTCCAGCAGACAAAAGTTTCAACACAGCTTTGGCAGTTTGCCAACTAGGTGTAGAGGAAGGACTTGCATTGAACTTGTGTTTGGCCGCTAACCAAAATTTATATTGTAGTATAACGGAACGAACATGTTGATTTTCTTTTGTAAAAGTAAATAACACAAAATACTACCGTTAGAAGCTGTTAGAATAAGATTATCATTAAAATGGACAGGCTGGGTCTGTGAGGCCAGACGTTTTTAGATTAGGTTAGATTCAATTTATTTAATATGAATTTTAATAGGATTTTTTATAGAAATTTTGATTGATTAGGATAGACTCATTTGGATATAAGTCGGGCGGTGTGGGAAACTGTGACCTGTACATAATGTAAGACACATATCGACATTTGTCCATAAAAGCCCTAATTTTGTCCATAAGTTTTAATTTTTTCAGTTTTGGAAATTTATATATTTTCCTAATAAAAAGTAACCTAAAATATTCTCTGTAGTCCTCTACATGTTAATGAAAGTTTCGTCAAAATCGTTTCAGAAATTCCGGAGATTAGCACTGCCAAACAGACAGCTAGACAAAAAATTATAAATGTGTGTTTAGGTTTTGATGATATGCAAATAAATATGTGAAAAAAGCTTGTATTTTTAAATCACAGACACTTTATTTTATTTATATGTATATATGTACACATATATATATCTATCTTTTTTCTTTTATTCTTTTAGTTGAGAGACATGTAGCCTCAAAACGGGCAGACCCATGGAGGCGGCATTATTCATTCCTTATTTCTTTTCTTCTTCTTAAGTTTTTTCTGTTGTCGCTTACATTAAGTTTTTTATTGTTTTAAGATTTAGAAGTAATATTGTTTTGATTTTTTGTGTATTTTATAGTAAATAATGTATTATTGTGCCACATTTTAATTTATTTTAGTTGTTAAAGTGAGTTATATTTTCTTTTGTTATCTAAATCTTTTTTGTTTTGTATGTTTTTTCTTATTGTAATAAAAGAAATAAAAAAAAATTTAAAGAAAAAAGAAAAAAAAATTAATGTATCTAAATGTGTTGCGCCGTAGACACTCTGTGACCCGGTTCTAGTTAAATATTGGTTAGTTCCTCATTTCCAGATATCGTATTCGATTTACATTTTCATTGCCTCTCGTATTTCCCTTCAGATTTCATTTTAAAATTAAATATCCGTATATTTACGGCTGGACAGATCGTATGAAATCGGATAATCCATGACACGTACAACGAGTTGTCCGTCATTCATTGTAAACAAACGAAATATCACGTCCGTGAAATTCTAAAAAAATATCGTTGGGAATTAATTTAAAAAGCACGGAAGCGAAACCGAAGCAGCACTGACAAACATTGACACGGACTTAAGCCGGAAGTGTGGAAACCCCTCTATTCAAAATAGGATCCAATACAGCACTGGACCTGTGCAGATGGAGCTTTAGTCATCAAAACTGGTTATCCACCCTGATAATACATGTTATTGCCAGACGGAGTGAATTACGGCGTTAAAACCTTTTTTGAAGAGTAAACTTCTATAGGCGCACCTTGTCCAAAATATTTTGCGAGCGGTGAATCGGATTTTACCGTCACGCTCTACTAAATATCGGGTTTTTTAAAAGTCTATCCCCCCAATTATTTATTTCAATAATGGAAATAGACAGATTTGCTTTGGGGATTGTTAACAAAAAACAAAAAAGGGGTTGGTTTTCTGGTGTATCGTAAATTACAAACCCTCCCCAAAAAATGAGGTATTTTGGGGGTAAGTCGAAAACTTTAAATGACAACCCCTATTGTGTGACACTTCATTTTAAAGGTCTTGATAAAAGAAGACGATTGGCGTAAACCGGAGGTCTGTACGTTGACTCTATCCAACATAATGGCCAATCAAAGTTATAATTTTTTTAAGAAGCTCCTATTTTAAGTTGCATTAATAATTATGTTACAATGGGTAAAACCTTTAGCACTCACGTCAGTTTCACTCAGATTAAGTGCTCGAAATGAGAACCATTGACTTCTTGACAAAAATACAGTCTGGTCTCAAAGTATTGCCTAAAATTTCTCAACATTTCTGGTGTGATAAGGTGACAAGCGTGTTCAATCATTACTACGTTTTATGATTTATATTGAGTGACCTACTGGATGAAACCCTTGTAAAAAATAACAGATGTATAATTATCTTTAACATTTTGATGTTACTTAACACGTTTACTGCGGCCGGTATGAAATCGTACCAGGCGCGCTCCACGCCTCATGCGGGCGGTACGAAATCATACCCCTTTTGTACTGCAATACACAATGCATTGTGTGCTTCACACGCCAACCCCCTTATTTGGAGAATGTTCAATACACAATGCAATAAGTGCTTCGCACGCAAATCCCAGTATTGAGAGTATTTTCAATACACAGTGCATTGCGTCCTTCGCACGTCAACCCCAGTATTGGGAGTATTTTCAATACACAATGCTTTGCACACCAATTTTAAGCCTCTGTGCTATGGACGCACATGTGCATCCGCTTTAAAATATTAGTGAGTATTACGTAGAAAGGTTAAAAATAAATAAATTTCTTTTCATAGGCTATACATATAAAAAATAAAAGATCAGCTCCTAGCAGAGGAAAT
This sequence comes from Philaenus spumarius, assembly GCA_018207615.1. Lineage (NCBI taxonomy): Eukaryota > Metazoa > Arthropoda > Insecta > Hemiptera > Aphrophoridae > Philaenus > Philaenus spumarius. The sequence goes on from JAGFPH010001700.1 coordinate 33,375, forward strand.
ACGAAATTTGCGTAGCAGTGAACGTGTTAAATGGGGAAAAATTATTTTCCCAAAAATTTTTTTTTTCACATTCAAATAACATCAAAATGTTAAAGATGATACATCTGTTATTTTTTACAATGGTTTAATCCAGTAGGTCACTCAATCTAAGTCATAAAACATAGTAAGGATCGAACACGCTTGTCACCTTATCACACAAGAAATGTTGGAAAATGTTAGGCAACACTTTGAGTACAGGCCAGGGTTTGAAATTTACGCTATACCAAAAAACTCAATTTTTGTCATGTTAACATCCCCAAAGCAAATGTGTCTATTTACAATGATAAACAAAATAATAGGGGGGGGGTGGACTTTTAAGACACCTGGTATAATAGTACACATGTGTATATAGCAGAGTATGTAGTTTATTGGTAATACCTCTGTAATGGACATTGTGCTTCCTCATTTTGTAAGTTGTGTTAAAACAGTTAACTTGGTAATCCCTCTGAAATGGACATTGTGCTTTCTCATTCCGAAAGTTGTTTTAAAATAATTTACTTGGCAATACCTCTGAAATGAACATTGTGCTTCCTCATTTTTTATGTTATGTTAAAATAGTTTACTTTCTAATACCTCTGAAAATAATATAGTGCTTCCTCGTTTTGTAAGTTGTGTTACAATAGTTTACACGATAGTGTTAAAACAATCAAATTTTGTGTACTTTGCAAATTTGTTTTATGCAGGATTGTTTTAGCAACCGAAATAATTTCCATGAAAATTATGTATTCATCAGAATATCGCCATAGAAGTTTACACTTCTCCCGCGTGGTCTTAAACGTACCTGGATTCCTTTTTTATACATTAAGTATACAATCCAGGCATACATAGCTACCCCACGGTGGCCGTGGTTGGTAAGGCGTCAATGCTTTATTAATCGTGTTCGGATTCCACGTAAAACTGTAGGTCCCGTCTTCATTAGCCTTAAGTGCAAAACAGCAGGACGTTAAACCAAAAAAAAAAAAAACTAAGAGACAAGAACTAATAGCCTCGTCTTACTGAAACACTGGTCTCTAAGGGACCATAAATAACTATTGAGCTTGACTTGTGAGAAGGTAATTAGATAAAATAAAACCTGAACACAAAATCTCACAACAAATACGTTTACTACTTCAAACGCGTTTCAACTACAATGTCGCCATTCTCAGTGATACACGGACTACAGAAACCAAACTATAACTATTACTTATTTATAAAGCGTTATAGTTTGGTTACTGTAGCCAGTGCATCTCTGAGGATGGCGACGTTGTCGTTGAAACGTGTTTAAAGTTAGTAAACGCATTTGTTGTGGGATTTTTTGTTCAGGTTTTATTTCATCTCTAAGAGATCAGTTTCACGCTCGGAAGAAATATTTTAGTCCTGTTTTAGTCTTATATTTTTATTATTTGTCAGTGTATTTCTACACATCCCTTGACCGAAAGCGCTGCCTTTTTAATTAGTACAAACTCTCTTAAAACCAAATTCCGTAACTAGTGTTCTAGTGTAAAAACTTTCTCTGGTGTTGTTATGCCAACTAACCTCAACAATGATTGATTTAAAATCAACAATCAGTATTATTGCCATAGCAACGAAGGCCAAAGAGAATTGTTGGCATAGGACATGTCACATTATCATTCAGTCTCAGTGTTGCTTAGGCCACACTGTATATTTATTATTACAGTCCACATGGGATCTAATATTTGTCTTTTATTACTTTCTCACTATACTGTAGTATAGAGAAAGTATAGCGATCGCAAAAAATCGATGTTGAGATTTTTGTGGAAGTATCCGTTTTTGGGACAAAACTATCCCCGAGTCCAAAAAAAGTGTATTTTACAAAATGTCTGTCTGTATGTATATATGTCTGTCTGTATGTCTGTGTACAAAGCTAGAGAGAAAACTATTCGAACAAATTTGTACCAAACATGTCAATTAGGCCTGTATGGATGCACGAAAAAGGTTTTGAAAACATTTTGAAAAACAACCCCCTTTTTGGCCAAACAACCTCCAAAAAATATCACAAAATTTAAAGTTAAGCCAGTAATAGTAGAGTATTACCAATAATAGAAACATTTGAATACATGGATATGCATTATTAAAAGCGATTTTAATTTTATACAGTCTTCAATCTCTTTCAAAATAACTTTTTACTTTCTCTCTATACCATAGTGATTAGTTTTTACAGAATGTCTGTCAGTATGTATACAAAGCTAGAGGGAAAACTACTCGATCGATTTCGAACAAATGTGCACGAAATATTTTTGAAAATCAACATATTTTTTGTTTGGCCAAAAATCCCCCAAAAAATAAGTTATTAATTTTTTATAAAAAAACGGCCCTAACTATTTTGATAAAATTTGGCTTATTTGTAGCCCTCAATGTACCCTACCATATGCAAAAAACCGCATCTTTCTAAAAATTCTCGTTTAGCTAATAATAATAACTGATTTTTGGGGTTTTTTGGCCAAAAAGGGGGTTGTTTTTCAAAATGTTTCGTGCATCTATACAGACTTAATTGACATGTTTGGTGCAAATTTGTTCGAAATCGATAGAATAGTTTTCTCTTTAGCCAATAATAATATTATTTATTAGATAATCTCCTACTTGAATGTATCCGCTTTCCTACTTTAATACAGTTATGAAGTCACAGTGAATCTGTTTAGTAATTTAAATATGTTTGTGAGAAAGTATGTGCCAGTTTCTGGTACCGTTTATTTTAATTTCTTATGAAGTAGTTACCTACCAGGCATCTATATTTTGTTGTCTTTTAAGTGTAAATTATTAATTATATTTTTTGAACATTTTAAAAATTTTAAGTGCTGGCAGGAACTGGAGTCACATTTAGGAATATCAAATTTATTTTTTAATTTCTGAACTTATCGCGATTATATTGATTTAGTTATAATAATTATAATATTACCAATATTGTGTTACGATATATTATTTTATATTTTTAAGAGGTTTTTACTAACAGAAAAACCTGTATATTTTAACAAAAATGTAACTGTTAAATTATGAGATAAACTTGAAAATATAAATTTAAAAACGGCCGTCAATTTCCTTTTGCCTCTGCTAAGAACATAATTGTATTCTGGAATAACGGTGTTATTCTGGTCAACTACCATATTTGACAAATAAAATTATAGCTCATGGTGAGTTTTATTTATCCTATCAGGTGGTTCACTTGCAAACTGTTATATTTTACAAAGTACAGTTTTAATTATTTTAATATGTCTAATGGTTCTCCCATATATTGTTAGTTATTAGATTACTGATCTAGTTTACCATGGTGTTATAAATTCCCAAGTTACCAGATAACGTTTACTAAATGATTACCATAATAACAGTCGACATAAAGTTTAAAATGTTACCTGAACTCAATTTAACAAAGTGGCAACAATCGTGGAGGGGGTTTTTTCAAATCTAAACTTTCCAAAATTACTTCATATCACATTTCTCCTTAGTGCCGGAGATAGGCTATAATTAAATTCCAAATCAAATTAAAGAGATGTTAGCAGCCCCGGCAAGCTTACACATTTATATAGGGCGAGATGACGTCTATTCATAAAGTAAATTAGTTTTGGAATTATTTTATCAAAGCTGAGTAGCCGTAGATTATATTAAATCTGTTTGAATTTTGTAATACATTCTGTATTGTAGAAGTTTTAATTAAGTGGGGCAATACAATGAGAACATATAAATTACTTACTGCGATCAAGTAATTGCTGAACAACAATGCCTTAACGAATTTAATAGCAATATTATAAACGTTTCTAGAAATATCGTCTGTAAAATTTTAAACATGTAATTCATTCTCTTATTATGATAGTTGTATATTTCTGTACCAGATTTTAGCTTCCAATGTTTTGCCTTACTGTAAGTTTCAAACCGATTTACGGATATGTCTGTAGAAAAATATTGAAATAAACTTATTCCGTTATATTTTATAAAATAAGCGGGCATATTAACAAGAAACTTGATTAAAAACTAGGAAGAGGCTATCTTAATTTTTTTCCTTCGTGGAGCAGTTTTGGATCAATGTCTTACTAGTCGTCTGCGAAATCAGTAAGGAAGTTTCAACAACCACAAAAAGGAGTTGATAAACGTTTCTAAAAAAAAAAAAATAAATAAAAAATTAACCTTAAAGGGATTAAAATGTTGCAACTTCTATGGCTATTCAAATTATAACAACACTAGGGGAGACCCCTGCGTGCTCCGCACGCCAACCCCCAACGAAACCTTCTAAAAACATATGTTATGTTTTCTTTATAATAAAGGTGTAGGATTAATAATAACCTCAAAACTAAGATGGTAAATAATGTTAAATGTTCAAATCAAAATATTTATTATATTTTATAACAGCAGTTATAATAATGATTAAAAGGTCTACACTTTAAAACCCTAACCTAAAATCTAGAAATAAAAAATAATTGCTTCAAATTCAGCTGTTAAGGGTCGGCTCTAGTAAAACAGAAAACAACCTTCGACTCCAGCGTAGCGGCGGTAGGTTACGCGGACTTTGCTCATCCTAAATCCATTTAAAACCCGAAATTGTTCAAATAGCGTTTTTTTTAAATACCAAACTCTTGGGGACAAAATTCTTCATCCGAATGGCTTGATAATTTTTCGCTATAATTAATAGTTACATCGTAAAAAAATATTTAAAGTCACCCTATAGCGGCGGTAGGTTACACGGACATTGCTCAGCCTAAATCCATTTAAAACCCGCAATTGTTCAAATAGCGTTTTCAAAAAAATACCAAACTCTTGGGGACGAAATTCTAAATGCAAATGGCTTGGTACTTTTTCGCTATAACTAATAGTGACAACATAAAAAATTATTAAAAATTATTTTTTTCAATTGTTAATAAATATTAAACAAATCGTTTTTCTTAATTTTGGAAAAGCCATTTGCATGCGTATTGGCCATAGCTTTAAAATGACATATCGTTCAGAATCATCCGATCAAAAATAAAGGAAAAATATGGATTATAATTTAACATTGGTCTTATGGAGTGTCAACCAACATGGCCGACAGGTAGAGCCGACCCTTAAAAATATTGGAGCAAACAGTTTATTATATGTTATTTTATTCATTTGGTTGCTATGGTAATAAATGTAAATACATGTGTTGGTTTATCATTCTATCCCTAACCTAAACATTTTTTCCGACTGAATTTACAAAATATTGAAATAAAAAAGGTTTTTATCGAAATTAATTATAGCCTCTGTTACTCAGGTATAGTGTTTTAGCGTTTCAACCAACTATTTGGGACATTGATAATTCACGAAGGCGCTGAATAGCTACCTCTATGTACGATATATATTAGTAGAATTTGTTTGCACCTAGGCCTCAAACTTCGGATCTCACGCTCCTACGTTTCACTCACAACTGAAAAACTCGCTTTGCAGTTATAATAATGTTTAAAATAACCAGCAAGGCTCAGGTCTTTAATAAAAACCTAACCTAAAAGTAAGAAAAACAAAATAGTTGTTTCAATGCGTGAAATCAGGTGTTAATGGAAATATTAGAGCAAAAAGCTGTTTTATCTGTTACTTTATTCAATTGGTTGCTATGGTAATAAATGTAAATACATGTGATGGTTTATCATTCTATGCCTAACCTAAGAATTTACAAATATTGAAATAAAAAAGGTAATTATCGACAGTAATTAAAGCCACATTAATGGTAGCATTTTATTAGTAAAACTATTTTTTCAATCGGTTCAGTAGTTTCAGAGATTACCCCCTACATACAAACAAACAAACAAAAATAAACTAACTTTAACTCTTTATAATATTAGTATCGATGAAGAAAAAAAGGAAAACTATTATTATAGGGAGCAGTAAAATTTTAATTCCAAATGATAGGCCTAAGAAATAAAAGGATCAGAAAACAAACAATAAAAGAAAACCAATGCATCCCATATACAAATAATAAAATTTAAGTGTCTATGATTTCAAAATATAACCTTTTTTGTAAGCTCAAAATATGGTTATTCACACATTACCAAAACCTAAACACATTTGTATAAATGTTTGGCCTGGCTAATCTCCGAAGTAGGTGAACCAATTTTGACGAAACTTTCATTAACACGTAGATTACTTTTAGGAGAATATTTTAGGCTACCTTTTATTCCGAAATGATTAATTCCTGGTAAAAAAATTTAAAAATGTAAAAATTATGGACAAAATTAGGGATTTTGTTGACATATGTTGGGGATATTGCTTGTCTACTTCAATGCCTTACATTATGTGCATGACACAGCTACCCCCATCACCTAACATTGATCCAAGTTCCTCTGTCCCAATCGATAATCATTTCCGTAAAAATTCCTATTAAATTGAAAAAAAATAAACATTACGAACAAAATTTGGGATTTTGTTATTTGCATTGGCATTACCATATTCCACCGCAGGAGTTGGCGAGCGAAGCCGAGCAAGGGCAGAGCCCCCCCCCCCCCCTAGTTAAACTAACAAAAGGTTTGGTTAGTAGTCAACTTATGACTTTTATAATTTATGTTTTATATACATTTTTTTAGATAAAAACCAAAAAAGTTTCATTCTTGTATGAAAAATCTCAACAAGTATTTATTTTCGGTGAAACAAATTTTTAGTTTTTTTGGACATTTTTGGTTGACCAACTAGTCTGAGCGCCTTAGAAAACCAATGTGTGTTCCAAATTTGGACCAAACTGTCTTTTAGAAACATACTGAACTTTAAATGCAGATTTATCTTCAATACTTCCATACCATTTCAAGGATTAAATCAAACGAAGCAATGTATTTTCTAGATTTAGAAGTGATTTCAAAATAATTGTATGTACACAAAAACTGAGCTTTTATTTGTATTATCTCGGACACAGTCTGAGACAAATCTACGCTTTTATTTGTTTTGCCAAGATTTCATGCTCCACTTAAACGAAACGCACTTAGACGGCACGGTGGCGTTTATAGCGCTCTAAACTTTATGTCTAGCTTTACTTTTTTATCGCAGCAAACCAAATAAGAATTTGTCACTTGGCTTAAAACTTCAGTTGTATACCTTTTAGAGTTTTTGTCCATTCTGAGCTAGGGTAATTGATAAGTATACTAGTGGGAGACCCCTGCGTGCTCCGCACGCCAACCCCCAATTGAACTTTCTAAAAACATGTGTTTTGTTTTATTTATAATAAAAGTGCAGGAATAATAATAACATCAAAACTAAGATGTTAAATAACGGTAAATGTTAAAATCAAATTATTCCGTATATTTTATAACAGCAGTTATAATAATAAAGGTTAAAAGTATCAGCAAGGTTCGAGCCTAAAAGTTCGAAATACAAATAGTTCCTTCAAAGTGTGAAATCAGGTGTTAATGGAAATATCATAGCAAACAGCTGTTTTATCTGTTATTTTATTCAGTTGGTTGGTTGCTATTGTAATTCATCAGTCTAGGCATAACCTAAGATTTTTTCTGACTAAATTTACAAATAATATTGAAATAAAAAATGTTTTTATCAAAATGAATTTTGTCCACCTTGAGTTCGCTTGAAACTCATCGGATCTCTATAACTAATGGTTTAAATGGAAGCTAATACTCCAATGAAGGTTCTTAGACAATTATATTTTGGGTAACATAATTTCAACTGGAGATATAAATCTTCAAATAAAGTAGAATATAGGACAAATTTAAATTCATGTTGTTTGGTGGTCCATAACTCGTCTTGAACTTGAACGATTTGAATGATCCCTATCTCATATGAAAGCCTGTAATTCAATTAGTATTTCAAGACCAAAACTAACTATGTATCTGGATTAAATCCGAAGATATATAATATGAAAAACAATTAAGAAATTGCTGCAAATTTGAAATTCTCATAAGAAACGTATGGGGAGGAATATTTGTTTGATTATAAGTCAAGTTATGCGGTAGATAAATGAATGCGGATGCTTGATGGCAAATCTGTGCGTTCAAATCTTTAATTTAAGATTTAAATTATGAAAATCGGTTGGGTATAAGAGCCGAACGGACTCGGAAAAAATACCGACATTTTTTTAATATATAAGATATTCATTATTTTCTCTAACACAAATTTATAAAATTGTTTCCACATAAGACTTGTATAGCATTTCTAAAAATAAAACAACACAATTCTGACAAAACTACGTTTAACCAATGAATACAGAATACTATAGTATTCTGTATTCATTGGTTTAACTGTCAAAGTCAATGACAAAGTCTTCATTTTCAGTGGTACATCAAATAAAGCTAAATTATTACTGATTACATCAATTTATTACATTACATTAATACTTTTTATTCTTAAAAAGGCTTGTACTCCTGTCATTGTTGACCGAGCGAAGCGAGGTCTCCGTTTTAGCTCGACCGTTCAGCATTTCGTCTGTGTGTCTGTCTGTCTCACGATTACTACCAAACGCCTCGACCGATTTTGATGATTTTTTGCATGAATGTTCCTTATTCCTAGGCCGAACCATGTATGTATACGGTTTTTTCAATTTTTTAATTTTTAACCCCTTAAATAAAATAAAAATGGCGGCCGGACCGTTTCTCTCAGTATAAGCTTTTTTCCAAAACCAGTTTATGGCTTAACAGTAAGTCGAATTTAAAAACCAATAAAATTTTGAGAGTACCAAATTTGATTTTCATCAAAATTGTGTATTGATTTTTTTTCCATATATCTAACAGTGGGCTCACAAAATGACCGTAAACTTCAAACTTATTAAAAATCGTCCAAGTTTTTGTATTTTAACCATGTCTTTATACGTTTATTCTAAACCAATTCAAAAGTGTTCCATAGTTTTTTTGTAGATAAAGGTTCAAAGAATTCATATATGCCAGTAAAAAAATTATTGAAATAAAATTAACAAAGTTATTAGCTCAAGTAACAAGCATGTTCAGTAACGCAAGGAAAAAGTTCAACTTTAGGCCCACATAAAACGTAGTAAAAATTGTTTGTAATTATTTTTTCATAAATGTAAAAAAGTTTCGTAATTTAATTCTAAATAGAACTGTATAAAAATATTTCTCAATTTCAAATTTCTTATTTTGAAAACACCAGTTTTTATGTTCCTACTACAAGACTGCTAACTAAATTAGGCCTATTTTGAATAGTAATTTAGAAATATATCCTTTGCCAAAAAAATGACATATTAGGCCTATTATAAGAAATTGTAGAGAATAAATCAAAGAATTGAACTGTATACTTGTAATTTATTATTTTATAAAAGTATTTGACTTAGCTTTACTTGAATTAGAAAATGAGATGAAAGAAATGAAACCTCGCGGCGATAAAGGAGATACAAAAAATGACCGTTAGACAGCGTGGGAAGTGTTGGTACATGGGTTGAGATCACTATCACGAGCGAGGTCTACTGTTCACAGAACTACTAGTGTATTTACAATTATACATTATGTATTCATGTGTACCCTGTAACGGCTAATTGTAATCATAATATATGTTGATGTAACCTGTTTGTGTGGAACGTAATATATTCAACGCAATCATAACCCTTGTCCCCGTACAGTAGGTAGTCCTATTCATTGCAGTGCTCTACAGAACGCATGGTAATACCAGATGTTTAATGTAGCATGTAAACTATGACGTCATCATGTATTGTTAACGTAGATGGAGCGTAGAACAGTGTTGCCATGTCGTCGCTTAGCTAACAATATGGATTAACTAACATCTTTGTTAATTTAAACGCGGGGCATGACCTCAAGAAATGCCCCAAGGACCAGACCACTTGTACTTTATGTTTTATGGGTCACTGATTCCTAAAATCGGAAACCCGCGGCTCTAAACCCCTGAAAATAAAACAAATAAAAACATTTATGACACATACCTCCAAATAATGTTATGGAATGCACTAAATATGATTGAAATTTAGAAATTTAGTAGCCCCATAGAAACTGACCAAGAAATGCAACACAAGAGATCCCTGTAAAATGTGAAACCACCCCTAATTTGACGAAACATCAGGAAATGACGGAGCGTTTCCTCTACTTTTTGGTAGGAGGTGAAATGAACGGGGTCGTGAGATTATCTGATGTAGTTTCCAATCCCTTGGGGGTGCAAACTACCACCAAATTGCGTTCAAGTTCAGTGAAAACAGATAATATGAGCTAAAATGAAAGCGTATTTTCCTTTTCTTATTTCTGATGAACATCTTTGGAGAGCAATAGTAGAGCATAGTTTCAACGCCATCGGGGGTGAGAACCACCCCTAGATTGCCATCAAATACAGGAAAGACTGAGGAAATGAGTGCGAATGCATACTCTTTATAGTTTGGAATACTTTTCTTTTATACTTTTTTCCATGCGAATCAATTTTGAGATTCCTCCACTTGTCCACTTGGACACCCATCAAAAAGTGAAAAGAAAATTTTTTCTGGGACTTTTCAATTTCTTATACATTTAGGGGTGGTTTCACCATCTAGGAAGGGGGGGGGGTGTGAAAAAATGTTCCACTATTTCTCTCCAAAGATGTTCATTAGAAATAACGAGAAAGAAAATAGGGAAGATTTCATCTCATTTCCTAATTTTTAGCCAAATTAGAGGTGGTTTCATCCCCTCTGGCGAACCCTTGTGGAGCATTTCTTGGTCGGTTTCTATGGGGCTACTAAATTTCTAAATTATAATCATAATTTGTGCATTCCATATCATTGTTTGGAGGTGGCGTAAACGTTATTGTGAAACGAACCCTAAAAAGGGTGTTTTTTTTGCATTTTTAGGGGTGACGCCGGGATGTTAGATATCAGATGGGATCTTAACGAATACAGAATAACGAATAATATCATTGTAGTTAGGCGATATTGGATCTTAAATTTTATTAAGTGTTATAATGTACGTTTTATTCGTTTGTTAGCTTTGCACGGATAGACAATTTAAAGTTAAATGTATATTTAAAAAAATATCAATAATAATATTGCACTATGTATTTCTTACGGGGATGTTTAGTAACTTCTACCCCCCCCCCCCCCCCCATAAAAATTCGAATGTTTCGAAAATCTTTCTTAACGAGCACTCACGGCCTTAGAGGAAGCTCCATACCAAATTTCATTTCAATTCGTTCGGTGGTTTTTGAGATTTCGTGATGAGTGAGTCAGTGAATGGTATTTCGATTTTATATAATTATATTGATGTTTTTGAACTGTGTAAAGTGTTTTAAGTTCTGATGATGCCTGATAAATAGGCGAAACAGTTGTTAACTGTTGACAATTTTAAAGATTGCTAATTCAAGTAATACATTTACTTTGTTATATTACATTACTACCATTAAAACATGAAGTCAGAAGACTTATTTATTATTTAAAACAAAATTTATCTTGAATCTGTAGGATTAGATTCAATGGCTGCAGACAAATTCAAACAAACAATTTATATTATATGGGTTCCTGTTTTAGGGTTCTGTTTCTTGATACAAAGGACTGAACTCTTAGATGATCTTCCTTTGAGTAAAATCCAAAATTATTTGCATGCATAATTTGACACAGTAATAAAGCAAGCTGGACCTAATATTTTAGAATAATTAAAACTTTTAATAGTTTTTAATTAGTTTTTAGTGTAATTTTGGGGTAAAAAATGGTAACCTAAAAATTTAATATTTGACAATAGTGTCATGTGTGGTATCTTTACAAATAACTTCTACAGGCACACCACGTCCAACAAATGTGTATACATGTGTGTATAGCAGAGTATATATAATTTACTTGTTGCTGGGGGGTGAATCGGATTTTACTGTCACGCGTTTTACCATGCATTTTGTGAAACGCTCCTAATGTGAAACGCTCTATTCCATCTGTTCGAAAAAAGTTTTGGTCTTGCCGAGATTCGAACCAGCAGAGGCCATCACCATAGACTAGCGCCTTAGCCGGTTAGGTCACATTCGCATTGCTAATTTAGTAGGCCTATATTTTATTTGGGTATATAAGTGCAACAGATTGTCCTACGTCATAGGCTTAATCTGTTAATGTTAACACAATGTATAGTTTAATTGGTAATACCTCTGAAATGGACATTTAGCTATCACATTTCATAAGTTGTGCAAAAAAATGAACATTGTGCTTCCTCATTTCGTAAGTTGTGATAGTTAAAAAAAGTTTACACTTCTCCCTTTGTGGTCTTAAGCACATAATTACATTTTTTTAAATTATATCAAAACATTTGCTTAGAATTGCTTAGAATTTCGGGATATTTAATTAATGCTCTCAAAATGTTGCTGGAATTTTACAAACAGAAGAATAAAAACAAAGAGATATCCAACATAGGTTTGATTTTTTCTTTTAAAACACAGATCCATAACGCCACGTTTATATATTTCAAAACAATATTTCGTTTTCAAATTTAATTAAACTCTTACGTTTCTAAATCAGACTGATTCAGTTGGCAGCAATGATTACAAAGCGAGGCCGACGAAGCAGAAATGATTTCTTTAAAGGAATCACACGGATGTTAACGTTTTATTAAATTTGTTTTCGTTTTATTTGCAAATTATTTTCCGTCTCGTCCAATTTGAAATGAACATACAATTTCCAACTAAAATTGTTTTCAGTGAAATTGTAGATTAATTGGAACAGAGCATATGCCTATAATTTAATCTTGTTTTGTTTGCTTTCGGATATGTAGGCTTTTCCTGATATGATAATTTATTACCAAGTATACGAATAACATGATAGCATGAGTTTTTCTTTGTTTTGTTTATATTTCGATATCAAGTGAATCTGTTATTTTTATTGTAGTCTATTATCAGTTATATTGTATCTTGATTGTGAAAAAATAAATATGATTATTATTTTGAATTTGGTGATCTTTTTTCATTTGTAATATTGTACTAATTGGTGGTAATTGTTTACTTTGTCAGAATCAAATATTCCCATATTGAGATATATGATATGTATTGTAACTATGAATTACCATAATTAAAGGCCCGAAAAATACGAACGCCTAACTTACATTAATAAACGGTACCAGAAACTTAGACATAATTTCTCACAATCAAATTTAAATTATTAAATAGATTCACTGTGACTTCATAATCGTATTAAAGTAAAAGAGGGGATACATTAAAGTACGAGAGTAACTAATAAATATTATTATTATTAGAAAACTATTCGATCGATTTCGAACAAATTTGCATCAAACATGTCAATTAGGCCTGCATAGATGTACGAAAAACTTTAAAAAAATCCCCTATTTGGCAAAAAAAAGTTATTATACTAGCCAAACGAGAATTTTTAAAAAAGATACGTTTTTTTGCGTATAGTAGGGTACATTATGGGCTACAAATAAGATAAATGTGTTAAAAATCGATAGAGCCGTTTTTTTTAATAACAAAATAATAACTGAATTTTTGGGTTTTTTTTGCCAAAAAGGGGGTTGTTTTTCAAAATTTTCCAAAACTTTTTTCGTGCATCTATACAGGTCTTATACCATGTTTGGTGCAAATTTGTTCTAAATCGATTGAATAGTTTTCTCTCTAGCGTTGTATACATACAGACATATAGGCAGACATACAGACAGATAGACATTTTGTAAAAACCACTTTTTTGGACTCAGGGGGTCTCAAAACGGATAATTCCACAAAAATCTCAACATCGATTTTTTTTGCGATCACTATACTTTCTCTATAGGCTACTATAGTATAGTGGGAAAGTAAAAGTCATCATCTGATGAAGAACTAGTGTCCCTTGCTAATGGCCCATCACAAGCTACTTGAGATTTATGTTAGTCGTTGTATTCTAACAATGAATTAACACGATTCAAGGAACGGAATCGTTATTAATGATGTAAACTTACATTAAACGTCGTCTGGATCAGTTTCTGCATCAGGGTACTGGTGTTGGAAACATACTGTGACTGCAGGTCACCTATACTTTATCTAGATCCAAGTGCCTCAGTCCTAATAAATCGTAATTTCAGTGCAAATGTCAACATATACAATAATCTGCATTTGGTTCGACGCGGTGGCTGGTGGGGGCGAAGCAAGCGGGACGCGGAACCTTCAACAAAACAAAACATATTATTTAACATAATGACGTTATTTTAGGTCAAATGGAAGTATGGAATTCTGATGTTTCTTCTGAATTACTTGAAATTGACATATTTTTTTTCAAAATATAAATTTAATATCAAATATTCTGGAACCTCGCCATTAATTGTTTTTGTATACATTTTTCATTTTATACACACATCTACGCCCAGGGATCGTTGTCCTGATATTTGTAGTTTTTTATAACTCATACAATTCAAACACGATTTGGCATATAATTTTATCACACTGATTTTTGAATAAAAACCCCGAACGACAAAACAAGGAACAAAAACAATAACTAAACAACTAAATTGTAAGTTATGTTTAATACGTTACCCTTATGTACATTTCGATGACATGTTCATCATCCTCAGAGGGTGTTAACACTACTAAAGTATACAGACAATATTACAGAGCTATATATATTACTATTTTCAATATATTACTATATTGAACGCCCTCAGCCACTCCTCCCCATGCCGTTCCACTCCTCCCGATTAATATGGAGAATGGGAGGAGCCATATTAAATCTACTACAAGTATCTATTATTAACGATAAAAGCCTAACTAACAATGAATTATAAAATTATAAAATACAAAAAATAACAATCTGGTCTACTAAAACTATAAATAGTCAAACAGTAATACAAATAAAATAAAAAACTAATAGGCCTAATTAGTTGTTTAATATAATTTTACGTACTTTTTTGTTTTTATGTAAACAAAACGTTGGTTGATTTAGGTCAGAACATTGGTTGAAGTATAATGAAACATTTCATAGATATGATAATAGGTAATTATGTTGTATTCATATTAATTAAGGTTTAATTAGCCACGCAGATTCAAATCTGAAATTGACTACATCAAATAATTATTCTATTGAATCTGTAGACTATGTGTAAATTAAAATTTAATTTAAACGATTACATTGTTAATTATGTATTTCTGTTTGTTTAGATGA
Source organism: Philaenus spumarius (assembly GCA_018207615.1). Lineage (NCBI taxonomy): Eukaryota > Metazoa > Arthropoda > Insecta > Hemiptera > Aphrophoridae > Philaenus > Philaenus spumarius. The sequence goes on from JAGFPH010001700.1 coordinate 48,382, forward strand.
ACTAATTCGCAGCTGAACCACTGACGTGGTTTGAGCGAATTACCAAAATTAACTTTATTTGTTTTAGAGTTTCAACCAACTATTTGGGAAATGCATCTATTCACGAAGGCGCTGAATAGCTGTCTCTGTGTACGAAATATATCAGTAGAATTTGTTTGTACCTGGGCCTCAACCTTGGGCTCTCACGCTCCTCCGTTTCACTCGCAGCGGAAAAACTCGCTTTGCAGTTATAATAAAGATTAAAATAACCAGCAAGGCTCAGGTCTACACTTCAATAAAAACTAACCTAAATGTAAGAAATACAAATAGTTGTTTCAAAGTGTGAAATCAGGTGTCAATGGAAATATTAGAAACATAATGGAAATTTTGGTTGCTACTGTTATTCATCAGTCTAGGCCTAATCTAAGAATTTTTTACGACTAAATTCAAAATATTGAAATAAAAAATGTTTTTATCGAAATGAATTATACCCTATGTTACTATGAGATATTAAAGGTTTTTATTAGTAAAACGATTTTTTCAATCAGTTCAGTAGTTCCAGAGATTACCCCCTACATACAAATAAACAATAAAAATTTGAACTCTTTAACCTTTTGGCGAAATTTATGTACACGTTTTTTTTAGGCTACAGAAAAAGTAAAAAAGATAATGTGACATTTAAACGCAATTTCAGTGCCACCGAGGATATGACTTACAGTACCTTCGCTGAATGAATTATATTTTTTTAACGAGAAAATTTCTGAAAGTTACAAAACATATTTTTGTTGTTGACTTTTTTTAAATAATGTATATCTGTAACTAAATTTCTGTTTACGAAATTTTAAGTGAATATCTCTTACATTTAGCCAAGATGAACTTGTTAACTCATTAACTTGAATGTAAAGTTATAACCTTGATAAAGGATGACATTGGCAATCGAAACTACCTGAGTAAATATTAAATACTTTCATAATTTAATAAACGGTTCTTATAAAATGGAAAAGTGTTTCAAGATTCTTCATTGCAATAGTACATAATGTATTCCTTTCAATTCCTTTCACGTGTGAAACGATGCATATGACTACATATTCTTAGTTGGATCTTATTCGTTTTATATCTTGCAGATGGATTTGCTCGATGACATTAAATATAACGATATTGTAATCGCACATCGCAGTTCCATTTTGAGTCACCTGTGTGGAAGTAAATGATGCGGAAACCTGCAATATCTTATTTTATTAACACTGTTTTTGTTAAGAGTTATTATTCGTGCATATTTAACATAGTCGAAATGGTACAGATTGTTCATAGATTTCCAAAGTAGTTTAAATACATTTTTTAATTCCTTCAGATAATTAATTTATTTACAAGGGCATTTAGGAGGAACGAAGACATTTATAGCACTTGATCTAATATACAAAATAAAGAAAATGTCGGCATATAAACATAGGGACGAAAGCTCTTTTACTTCATTTAGTGAGTATAGTGATTGAAGCACCTCAATGGTCCATCGACCTGCAGTCCACAAACTATTTATATTCTACATGGATAGGTGAGAGTTACCATACGATATTACAAAAAGTCTGTGGGGATTGGTTGAGGAATTATAGAGTCACGTATGGACAAACGACCCTTACATTTATTATATTCTAGAGGGCTCATTTTCTTCTCGGTTCGCTCTCCAACCCCCGCGGTGACTCACGTCGAAGCAAATGCAAACAGGTTATTTTATATAAATAGGCCCTACTATTAAATTCTAATATGTCTTATTTATTTTAATTAGGTTGTAACATAGTGGTTTTTTATTTTTAAAATTCCTTAATTTATTAAGGGTTTATTCTATAGTTTTAAGGAAAGTATAACAATCAACATTTTTACTACATTTTCACGCCTTAGTAGCACGTGACAAAATGCAAATCTAGTTTACTTTTTATTAATATATGTATCTTGTAAGAAATAAATGTACACAATTTCAGCTCTACAGCTTTAAGGAAAGTACAACATTTAATATTTATTATTTTAGGGGTTGTTTTAACCATTAAATCAAAATTAATTCTAACCTATGTTATTCAAGGATGGTGTAGCCTTTTATTAGTAAAACTATTTTTTCAATCGGTTCAGTAGTTCCAGAGATTGACCCCTTCATACAAACAAATAAATAAACAACTTTTACGTCTTTATAATATTATAAATAATAACCAAAAAGCTAAGATGGTAAATAATGTTAAATGTTCAAACCAAATGATTTCGTATATTTTATAACATTAGTTATAATAAAGGTTAAAAGAACCAGCAAGGCTCAAGTCTACACTTTAATAAAAACCTAACCTAAAAGTTAGAAATTTAAATAATTGCTTCAAAGTTTGAAATCAGCTGTTTCATCTGTTATTTAATTCAATTGGTTGCTATGGTAATATTGGTTGCTATGGTTGTATGTAAATACATGTGATGATTCATCAGTCTAGGCCTAACCTAAGATTTTTTCCGACTAAATTTACAAATATTGAAATAAAAAAGGTTTTTTATCGAAATGAATTATAGCCTATATGTTACTCAGGGATAGTGTAGCTTTTTATTAGTAAAACTATTTTTTCAATCGGTTTAGTGGTTCCAGAGATTACCCCCTAAATACAAACAAACAAAAAACAAACAAATTTTACCTGTTTTTAATATTAGTATAGACTAGGGGAAATTCCTGCGTGCCTCGCACGCCAACCTCGTTGGAACCTTCTATAAGGAGTAGGATTAATAAGACCGCAAAGCTAAGACGGTAAATAATATTAAATGTTCAAATCAAATTGTTTCGTTTATTTTATAACAACAGTTATAATAATGGTCCAAAGAACCAGCAAGGCTCAGGTCTACACTTTAATAAAAACCTAACCTAAAAGTTGGAAATTCAAAGTTGGAAATTAGCTGTTAATGGAAATATTAGAATAAACACCTGTTATCTGTTATTTTATTCAAAGTGTGGGGCTGGGGATTGATAATAACCCCAAAGCTAAAATGGTAAATAATGTTAAATGCTCAAATCAAATTATTTCGTATATTTTATAACAGCAGTTATAATATAGGTTAAAAGAACCAGCAAGGCTCAGGTATACGCTTTGATCAAAACATAACCTAAAAGTTAGAAATATAAATAACTGTTTCATAGTTTGAAATCATCTGTTAATGGAAATATTGGAGCAAAAACCTGTTTTAGCTGTTATTTTATTTCATTGGTTGATATGGTAATAAATGTAAATAAATACATATGTTGGTTCATGAGTCTAGGCCTAACCTAAGAATTTTGTCCGACTAAATTTACAAATATTGAAATGAAACATGTTTTTATCAAAATTAATTATAGCATGTGTTACTGAGGGATAGTGTAGCTTTTTATTAGTAAAACTATTTTTTAAATCGGTTCAGTAGTTCCAGAGATTACTCCCTACATTCAAACAAACAAACCAGTTTTACCTCTTTATAATATTAGTGTAGATATATTTATTTCAAAAACTTGATAGCAAGTATTCTATACAACCGAATAGAAAACACTTAAGGCATTGTTACGTACTGCTTTAGGGTATAATATTACTGTTACGAATTACCAAGGATACTGTAATGATTTTTACGTGTTATTTGTTTTATCCCAGAGTTAAATTCATTATTATTAAAACTGGAAAGACATTTCTATAAAATAGCAAATAGGTCAGAATCTTCAAGAAGGGTGTTATCATATAATGAAAGTTTATTGATCTATATATTCTAGTTGAGAGGCGAGAGGATTTAGAAGTACGTGAAGAGAGTTGTAACAACGGCGACAAAGCTTATAAGTTAGATGTACGCTCAGAATACAACACCTATTTGAGATTATGTGACTTAAATGTTACCGTTGTCTGAGTTTAGAAGTGGTAAATGTATACTTGTATCTTCTGTTATAAGCTGAGTTTGTAAAATATTACATACAAAGGTATTGAATTAAATAATATTAGTTACTACAATAAAGCTGTTGTTATTAGCGAATTTTCATAGAAAAGATGAGCTATGTAGTGACCCTTTTGGTAAGACTTTTGGTAGCAACTATTAAATTGAAGTAAAAATAATAAGCAATCAAATGTCAGTTTGCTAACAAAAAAGCTACGTAATATTTCATTTACTAGTAAGCCCCAGTGAAAAAAGAAGCAAATTAATTAGATACACATCAGAAAAAAAAAAACAAAATGCTATTTAAAACAACAGGTATCTAGGCTTACCTAACTATGCTAATGGGGATTTTTAACTCGGTAAATGTGTACAACTATAAAACTATAGGCATACTTGATAAGATTTTTTATTTGTATACGTTATTATATATTTAAAGAAAGATAAACATATTATTTTTTAATTGCATTTTATTTTATAATGATAGATCAACTGTTGGAGAAGTTTTAATATTATTGTGAAGAAATTAACAATCGAATATGTTTATTTGTTAGGCCTATACAATGATGTACGAATGTTTCCGAAGTTTAACGAATAGGTATCTCTTCTTTAAATTTGTATAAACGATTAAATTGATGATAAAAGGTTCTATTTATATACACTTTATAACCTCAAAGCAAATATTATAACGTATTGTAGCATATATTAGTTCTATAACTCATATTTAAAAAAAAAATCAACTTCACAAGAAATTATAATGATTGCAGTTATAAACATAACCCCAAAGTTTAATCTACACTGGGTTTGTTTAAATATTAGAGATGATGCGTGAAATCAGCTGTTGTATTATATGTTATAATCAACTCTGTTTTATAGGAGTTGATTCGTTTTATTTACATAAAGACATTAAGAATTATCAACACACTCTACTGCCTATATACAGAACTACTAACAAAGATTTGCTATCTACTTAGCCACAGCCTTACCAATGTCTTGAATTAAAGCCTACCAAATGTTTCGCAATGCCATCCCCTCCAACAATGAGTCATCTGTTTCAGTTAGTGCTTGTACTCGGTGTAGGTATTTGAGGTTATGTTTGTTGAGTGTATTCTGTAACCAAATTATTATTATTATTGTTTTATTGTACGAAGTTCTGTGTTTAATCGCAATCGGTTTAACGCACGATCTGAAGCGTTTTATTGGTTTAGTGGAATGAATATTATTACACGTAAGTTGACCTTATTTGTTTTTATTTAACTAGCTTATCTAAAAACGATTTTTATTACGATTTTGCCTTATTCGATTACACGATATACATTGCAATTATTACTAAAGGTTACTTCAGACATAACCTATATAATGTAAACATAAGGTAAACATAAATGTAGGCTACTATAATTACAGTATTCGACTTTTCAAAATAAACCTAAGGTAGATTTACGAGTGTATACGTTTAACCACTGTAGTCTGCGATAGAATATTTGTATTGCTATTACGCATTCCTTCCAATAGCCGTTCTAATCATACCTTGGTGTGTGATTTAAAAATTAGTTGATATGCGTAAGTTTACTATACGCCTCCCTGCTGATAACACATTAGTATTTATATTTATCATTTAGAGTCTACCGTAGGGTGAACATTTAGGTTTTGCTGTTTTGTGACATGTATCCTGATATAGAAACTAAACAAGTTGGTTTTTGGAATCAAAATTTACAACTAACGTGACTCTTAGTTGTTTCAGTAAACGCATTGGAATAATAGAGTGTGGAAGTCGTGTTACATAAGAAAAAATTATTTTTTAAATTTGTAAAAGATTTTCATCTGTAGGCTAGGTCTACTTCAATTTCACATTAAGCATGTAATGTGTAATACATTAAAATCATGTACACTGCCAGATCCAGATGTATTTTAGAAAAGTTGTGTCTTAAAAAAAAAAAAAAAAAAAAAAGCACTATACATCAGTAAATTCTTATGAGATTTACATGAAATTACATTAAATTGTTTGTAAAAGTATGGACTATGATAAAAGCCAAAAAACTGATCGACCTTCTTGGACATTTGGATCTAGGTTTACGCACTCGTTTTAACTAATTACCATTAACGCCTTAAAACAGTCAAAATAACAAGGAAAACTATGTTAGTTAACTACTTTAAGGTATTGTTATAAGTGTTTACTGCGAAAACCGCCAAAGTGAATTTATTTTTATTTTGAAGAGATAATTTTGTTTAAAAATTCTAGTAAAACAGTTCAAACCTCGTATAGTTTCAAGGTAAAATATAGCAATACAAAATTGTTTTAGGATTAGGAAGGTTTTTTTAGTTTCCCGAAAGTGAGAATGTTTTCAGATAAGGGCTTTATGAAATAAACGATTCGTTTAGTTTGGTGTTTATTTCGCCAACTAAATGTTAAAGATATTAAAATAATAATGGAGAAATGTTGGTAATGCCTAAATATACGCAAACCGTGTTTCGTTATATTAAGACTGTTGATTGCAGATATATATTACAATAATAATTTCATCTTTTGTTCCGCGTCAAAAATTAACATTATAATTAAAATTGTTCTTCTAATAAAAAATAAATTTAATATTTAATCTAGAACCTATAAATAGTGAAAATCGTATAAATAGTTTACATTGACTTTGAGGAAGAAAAAGTTATTTTTATTTTTAAGTGAAAACTTCTATAGGCGCACCGCGTCTAATAATATTTGCGAGCGGTGAATTGGATTGTACCGTCTTGCTCTACTATAATATAGTACAGTACACATGTGTATATAGCTGAGTATATAGTTTACCTCTGAAATGTTCATTGTGCTTCCTCTATTCGCAAGTTGTGTTAAAATTGTTTACTTGGTAATACCTCTGAAATGGAGATTGTGCTTCCTCATTTCGTAAGTTGTGTTAAAATAGTTTACTTGGTAATACCTCTGAAATGTATATTGTGCTTCCTCATTTTGTAAGTTGTTTTAATGTAGTTTATTTGGTAATATCTCTGAAACGGACATTGGACTTCCTCATTTTGTAAGTTGTGTTAAAATAGTTATGTCTTGGTTGTGTTAAAAAAATCAAATTTCCGGCTAAACCAATATATGACCAACGATATACATTCATTACAGTTTTTACTTCCGACGGCAGTCCCAAGGATGCTTTATTATAAAAAAAAAAATAATAATATTTATTTACTCACTACAAACATTTTTATACAAATATAAAAAAAGTAAAAAATATGTCTTTACTTAAAAAATATTAGATGCTCATTGTGTACTGTTGTGAATGTAAACAATTAGAAACACTGAAGCCACAACCATGCACAAGCTCGGTGAATAACACTACACAAATAATCTGAAAACGCATTTTTATTGATAGAGTTATTATATTTCTCTGATGTACATTTCGGTAAATAAGTTACCATCATCGGAGGGTTCAAAATTTAAACTAATGCTAACAAGAAAGTTTCTATAAAAATAAATAGACATATTCTCCCACATTTTTTTTTTACGTAGATAACCAATCATAAGTGACCACTCCAAGGACTTATTTAAAAAAAAACAGGTAGAAGCGGCTAACGGTACGTCTTGTCCCTGTAATTGGGAATCCATGGGGAGAATCTGGGGGATGTTTGTAAAGTATCTAATTTTGTAACCTCTTTCCCTTTGTCGAAATTTACCGAACTTGTGGTTTATGGTTCAGTGTTTCTAACTGTTAAAAACTAGGTTAAACCTCTGCGTGCTTCGCATGCCAACCCCGTTGAAACCTTCCCTACCGATAATCATGTTATGTTTTCTTTACAATAAAGCTGTAGGATTAATAATAACCCCAAAGCTAAGATGGTAAATAACATTAAACGTTCAAAACAAATTATTTTGTATATTTTTTAACAGCAGTTTTAATGAAGGTTAAAAGAACCAGCAAGGCTCAGACACTTTTATAAAAATCTAACCTAAAAGTTTAAAATACATATAATTGCTTTAACGTTTTAAATCAGCTGTCAATGGAAATATTGGAGCAAACAGCTGTTTTATCTGTTATCTTATTCAATTGTTTGCTATGGTAATAAACGTAAATACTCGCGTTAATTCATCAGTGTAGGCCTAACCTAAGATTTTTCCGACTAAATTTATAAATATTAAAATAAAAATGTTTAAAAAAAATGAATTATAACTTATGTTAATCAGGGATAGTGTAGCTTTTTATTAGTAAAACTATTTTTTTTTAATAACAAACTTTACCTCTTTATAATATTAGTATAGATGATGGCAATATATTTATACTTAGAACAATAAATACCTAAATCTATTTGCGAACAAACAAATACATATTCTATGGGTATAATAGGAAATTAAATTTAAATATGTAATATAGTGCACAGGCCTACTTTATATGTTATTTATTTACAATTACAATAGTCACATTCAAACACAAAACAGAAAGTTATCCATGAAGGTACGAATATGACGTCATCACTAACAGTAGAGGTTGATTGCTTTTAAATTGTTTTATTTGTAGCTATCACTGTACAATTACAAAACAAGTGGTGTTTCCTGTAATAACCAACATATCTACTTTAATGTCACTTCCAACACTTTGACAGTGAGTCTGTATGACTCCATGTGAGAGTGTTTATATGTAACAGACAAGCTTTGTTTTACGCCAAGCTGTGAAAATAATCAAACTGTTCGCGGGGTGTCTGACAGCTGACATAAATCTAATCGAAACAAGTTGAAGAAAACTAGCTCTCGAATTGAAATAATGATTGAGCAACATAGTTATTGAAAAGCATTTGCAAAAATGTTTTCAGTATGACAGCGAAGAAAACAAATTTTGCTCGTTGATTTATTAAAACCCAGCCTTACACGGTTATTACTAGTTAATTTTTAATTATAGTAGAGGAAACACGTGCTAACCAACGGTATTGCTTTATGCTATCGTTTACATAGAATTGTAGGATAATTCATAACCTCAAAGCTGAGATGGTAAGTAATATACAATTTCTTTATTAACGTTTTTTATTATAAGAGGTATATTAAAATACTAGGGGATCTGGCCCTGCTCGCTTCGCTCGCCCATTCGGTGACATATGGTGATGCCAATGCAAACTAAAAAATCACTTATTTTTAATCATCATTTTTTCAATAGGATTTTTTATGGAAATGATGATTGATTTGACAGAGGTACTTGGATTTAAGTTTAGTGGTGATAGCTGTGATCAGTACACATAGATCGAAATAGACACCCAATATCCCCAACATTTGCCCACAATATCCCCAACATTTGCCCACAAAATCCTTAATTTTGTCCATAATTTTTACAGGAATTTGAAATATTTTCAAAATAAAAAATAGCCTGAAATATTCTCTGGAAACTCTTCTACATGTTAATAAAAGTTTCGTCAAAATCGGTTCAGTCATTCCGGAGATTAGTCTGGACAAACAGACAGACAGATCGACGGAAAGCAATTTATAAACGTGTGTTTAGGTTTTTGTATTGTGTGAACAATCATATGATCTTAGAAAAAAGCTTATATTTTGAAACCACAGACATATATTTCAATTTTATTTTTATGTATAGATGAATCGAATTTTGTTTTCAATTGTAAAGTTTTAAAGGTGTTCGTTAGTTTTGGAAAACTAATTGGCATAGAGCTTTAACATTTGAGTGGTAAAAATTACTATTAAAACCGCCACAAAACGTGATAAATCGAACCTAAAATCATCTAAATATCAAATCCTTGTTAGAAAATTCCTCGTGTACCCAGATGTTAGCACCATTTGTTGTAACACCATCATCACATACATCTCAACTCATTTTTGCCTATACAAAAATACTCCTCACATTATATGCAATTTTTGCTTTAAGGAATTATCACTTTCTGGAATGGATTTGAAACTAGTTAAGGAAACAGGTTTTATGTGTTACGGAGGAAGAACAATATTTAGGTGCTCACCATAGGATAAAATATATTAATGCAAATAGGGGAGACCCCTGCGTGCTCCACATGCCAACCCCGTTGGAGCCTTCTATACACACATATGTTATGTTTCCTTTCCAATAAAGGTATAGGATTAATAATAATCTCAAATCTAAGATGGTAAATAATGTTAAATACCCAAATCAAATTATTTCGTATATTATTTTATACCATCATTTATAATAAAGGTTAAAAAATTCAGCAATGCTCAGGTCTACACTTAAACAAAACTCTACCTAAGTTAGAAATATAAATAATTGTTTCAAATTTTGAAATCAGCTGGTAATGTAAATATTTGATTAAACAGCTGATTGATGTACCAACGCTATAAACATATTTAATAATTATTGATTATGGCGCTCCCTTTTCCATTTCCATGTAATATTTAGTACAGTTTGTGTTCTTTTTACGTCTTTACAAAAACTGAACCTAAAAGTAAGAAATACAAATAATTGTTTCAAAGTTTAAAATCAGGTGTTAATGGAAATATTATGACAATCAGCTGATTACTGTTATTATTGCAATCAATAAACATATTCAATGACTCTCACATTTTTGTTAAATATTTAATATACTTTTTGTTGTTTTTATGTGCAATAGATACTGCTGTTTTAAAAAAAGTATATAAAACCCTGCTTGCATTTGAATGTAACGTTGTGTAAAAAAAAATCAAAATAATCGATGAAGGACTTTCGGAGATTTTAGATTTTGAACAAATGTACGTTTACATTTTTATTTGTATAGATGTGAGGTTAATTTTATTAGGTACGCTTCCAAGTAATACTGATCTATACTCAGGAGGGAAAGCTAATAGAAAATATGACAAGATAGAATTATAGATGCAAATTAAACACGATTTTCATGTCGTGAAAGAAGTTACATTAAATAAAACTCTCTTATTTACTTAAGTATATTATAAATACCTCTTAAGGAAAGGAGAATATAGAAGGAAACGTCTTAAGATTTTACCTCTGAGAAAACCTTTTATGAGTGACTAGACTTTGAGTGAAGTAATACCAGTTCTAATCTATTTTCCAAGACCTAACAATGAAGCCTTGTAAATAACCACCTCTGTTACAGTTAGCCAACGTTCATATTTCATAGCTTACTACTTTTGTATTTTATCTATACTTATAAAAGCCAAATACCATTGACTCATTGACTCATCACAGTTTCTCCAAAACCACGAGTCCTACAAACATGAAATTTGGCACTAATACTCTTTATAGGCTCTAGACGCGCACTAAGAAAGGCTTTCCGAAAATTCGAAATTTTAGGGGGGGTTTTGGCGGGGGGTCAAAGTTACTAAATCACGATTTATCAAAACCTACTGAACGGATTAGAATGCAATTTGGTATGTAGCTTCCCCTAGGGCCATAGGTACTCGCTAAGAATGTTTTTCAAAAAATTCGAAATTTTAGGGGATGTTTGGGGGGTCAAAGTTACTACAAAAAACCATCGAAAGGATTGTAATGAAATTTGGTATGTAGCTTCCTCTAGGGCCCTAGGTACTAGCTAAGAAAGGGTTTTAAAAAATTCGAAATTTTAGGGGGTGGGGGGGGTTAAAGTTACTATAAATCCCCATAAGAAATACATAGTGTAATATATTTATTGATATAATATATTTTTTGTTAATATACATTTAACTTTGATTTGTCTACCCGTGCAAAGCCGAGTCGGGCCTGCTAGTATATTATAAAATAAACGGTACCAGAAAATGGCACATATTTTCTCAAATATTTAAATTATTAACACGTGCACTGCTAAGGACGCACATGTGAGCTTGTCACTAAACACTATGAGAAACCTCCGACGGACAGTGCATTGTTTGTATTGCGAGTATAGGGAGAATTTACAATACACAGTGCAAAGGGAGTGTTTTTAATAAACAATGCATGGCGTGCTTCGCACGCCAACCACCGTATTGGGGAGTTTTCAATACACAGTGCAATGCGTACTTGACTCGAGAAATTTAAAGCCTATGTGCTATGGACGCACAAGTGCGTTCCTTTAAAATATTAGTGATTATTACGTTGAAAGGTTCAAAATAAAAAATGTAGTAATTTCTACTCATTTAGGCTATAAATAGAAAAAAAAATAAAAGGTCAGCTCCTAGCACAGGAAATACGCAATTTGCGTAGCAGTGAACGTGTTAAACAGATTTACTGTGATTTCATAATTGTATTTAATTAAGAGAGGGGATGGATTAGTAGGAGAGTAAAAAATAAATATTATTATCATTAGCTAAACGAGAATTTTTAGAAAGATGCGGTTTTTTGCATATGGTAGGGTACATTAAGGGCTACTAATAAACAAAATTTTATCAAAATCGTTGGAGCCGTTTTTTTTTTAAAAAAAATAATAACTGATTTTTGGCGGTTTTTTTTTTGTAAAAATTGGGGTTGTTTTTCAAAAAATTTCAAATCTTTTTTCGTGCATTTATACAGTCCTAATTTACGTAGTGTAAATTTGTTCAAAATCGATCGAATAGTGTTCTCTATATCTTTGTATATATACAGACTTTTTGTAAAGACCACTTTTTTATCCCAACCGGATATTTCCAAAAAAACATTTCAACATCGATTTTTTTGCGATCACTATACTTTCTCTATACTATAGTATGATGAGGAAGTAAAAAGTTATTTGAAAGAAATTGAAAACTGTATAACTGTATAAAATTTAAATCGCTTTTAATAATGCATATAAATGTATTAAAATATTTATATTATTGGTAATACTCTACTAATTACTGGGTCAACATTAAATTGTATGCTATTTTAGTTAGAACTAACTAAAAAACGAATAATTCGACCCCGCAGCTGAACCGCTGACGTGAGTTGAGCAAATTTCCAAAATTAAGTTTATAGGCCTATGTTTTAGGGTTTTAACCAACAATTTGGGAAATTGTTCTACTCACGTCGGCCTGTGTACGAATTATATTAGTAGAATTTCTTTGCACCTAAGCCTCCAGCTTCGACTCACGCGCTCCTTCTTTCCACTCGCAGCGGAGTTCCGGTTATAAGCTTCGCTTCGCTCGCAGCGTAAACCTCGGATTAGAAGATGCCCCACCGGTAAAATCCACTACGTGGATTTGAACCGGGTACTTTTATGGTGTTTTATGTTTTAATCGATTTTATGGGAACCAAGCGAGCTATAAGGTCGTGTAAAAATACGAAATGTGCAGAATAATATCATACATTGAATTTCTTTAGATAAAACTCTATTAAAGTTCATTCACGTATGCAAAATTAAAAAAAAAAAAAAATAGTTACTTCTGGTCAAAAAACATACTTCTGGTTGTTGGCATTTTTTGGCTAACAAACTCGCCTGACCGATGTAGACATCCAACTTGTGTACCAAATTTGGACTAAATCGGATTTAAAATGGGGCCGCTAGAGTGGGAACACATAAATACATTACAACGGAACAATTCAACGTGTTCTTTTGTTGTACAATAAGTTACAACACCTACTGGAAGCCTTTAGCCAAAATTTTATCTTTAGCTTAGGTGATGCAACTGGGTGTCTGATACCTATTTCTATAAGTATTTCGACTGACTCTAACACTTTAAAATAGCTTCCAGAAATTAATAAGTTTACTAGCTCTGAATTTAATTTACGAGAACTCTTGATTATTTTTGATCTCAGGGAAATGAGAACAGTGGAACAGCCCTTATAACTTACCTTATTTGTGCTTTGATTATTTCTACAGCTAAACACATTTATTAGACTATTTATAATAAAGGAAATTATCATGAATCGATAACCATAAACAGGTAATTGATTACTCTCAGTATTTCAGTATAAAAATTAATAATTAATTTATTCAAAACTCAAAATCAAAACTTTTTCAAAATTAAACATAAACAACTCACTTTTCTCACCGTCTACTTGTACATACAATTTCTATCCAATATTAATGTTAAACCTATAATTCTAATTTCTAATAGGCTTGGCAGACAGTCTAATTTTATAATCAATTTAATTTTAATTTATTTGAATTTAATTTATTTACATTTATTATTTAAATTTAGGGAATATCGAATTTACATTTATTTAATTTATGATTTGAATTTAATTTGAAACTAACCTATCTCAACCAGTACTTTAAATATTTTTATTGAATTTACTCAGGCAATTAATTAAAATGGGGGACAACGTATTCTCGTTTACACAGACCTTAATTCAGCGTTTTTCACCTCCGGTTTTCCGTGATGGATGCCGCTATGTTGATGGGCTGGTGCTGGAGCTGATATGATGCTGTGTCTGGTAGCCTGGATTTTCTGATTTAAAGTTGTTGGGTTGATATGATGGCTACAGATGTACTTGAAGAGCAGATCTGGTAGAATCTAGTAGAGTTACAGTTGATCCTATTTCTTCCTTGGTTCGTGAGAAGTGAAGTTCCGTTTAGAAGATCATGTCCTGAAGGATTGCCTATGTCGTCTCAGTATCGCCAAATAGCGTTATTTTTGCATTAACTCATTTGGATAGGCCGTAGAGTTACTCCTGAAGAACTACTTCTGACTTGTAGTTTATATTTGAAAGTTATTTAAGTTAACGAAGAAAAAATATAATAGTAGTGCTCGTGATACTAAAGTTTTTTAGCATAACACGTAGTATACGAACTGGTATAATAATATTTGCTGCAGAGTGACGTGAAGTCTACATTCGTAACAATTTGAATCTAGAGTGAGTCTTTGGATTTTCCGCGTTCAAGCCTTTATACACTTCGTGACGTCATTTCTTACATGCCCTTTCCCTCATTTTTTCAGTATACTAATTTTCCTTTTGTATTAACTTTTTTGGTCTAGAAATATGTCTAAATTCGCACTGGTTAATTTTATCTAATTTTATTCTTTTCTTTTCCTTCCATTTTCCTGGAAAACACCAATTTCCCTGGTTAATTTGGTTGTTAGTTGACGCCCCTTTCTGTAACCGCGACTTCATCCCTTCCACTTTGGCCATTGCATCTTACTTGTTCTTGATTTCTCGCTGTATCTTTTTTTCCTTTTCATTTTTCCTTAATTTTCCTTCTTCACATTTTCCAGATTGTTTTTGGCTATCCGTACGTTTTTGAATCGTGTCTGTACTGTGATTTTTATGCGTGCGCGGCACGTTTACGCTTTTCCGCGACTTCCGCGACTGTCTTTCGCGTTTAATGTATTTTTTATTTGTTTACGCTGATTGTCTTTAACACCTGTACAGTTCTAACACTTTTCACCATTCTTACAATTTTTCCTCTTCTGGGATTTAGCCTACAATCGCAAAAAAAGTTCTTTGGGGGTTTTTTATTTACTACGCGAAAAATATTTAAGTTACTGGTTTCCTAACAATACAATGTTAATCTAACCCTAAATCTCTTTACTTTATTATTATTTAAAATTCAAAAATTCAACTTTCATTACTTTAAAAGGCGTGAAAACTCTCACCATTTTATCTTAATTTAATTTTACTTTTTGTTCCCTTTTTTACACAGAGCTATTCATTCTCTAATAACTCTTGTGAGTGAAAACCTTTGATTTTAATTATTTCTCCCTTTTTAGGGTGTGTGAAATTTGACACTTAAGCTAACTTTTTTATTTTCAATAATTCGACTTTTTCAGTTTCGAGTTAAATTGAACTTTTCCCTTAACTTTAACCCCTGTTTACTTTGGTAGTGTTACCTTTTATGATTTGAAATTCACACGGCCGTAACTCACGCGTTTAGCGCTACGTATTAAACCATAAAAACCACAAATGCATAAAATTCCTGGATTCCTTTATTCCCCTAAAACTCAGCTACTTTCAGGCTAAGTCAGATTTCCTTTCTTGACGTGTCCTAGATCAAGGTTCATCTTGGGAGATAAGCCTTGCTCTGATTTAACTTGTATTTTTGACTAACAATTGACACTCACCGAAGTCCGGCCTTGAAAACATCGAATTTTATAATTTAATATAAAAACCGATTTTTCCCGCCTTACAACGGCTAATATCCGTTGTAACATGTATACTAATATTATAAAGAGGTAAAGTTGTTTTTTTTTTGTTTTTGTTTTTTTGTATGTAGGGGGTAATCTCTGGCCCTTATGAACCGATTTAAAAAATAGTGTTACTAATAAATAGCTACACTATCCCTGAGTAACATTTGCTATAATTTATTTCTATAAAAAACATTTTTTTATTTCAATATTTGGAAATTTAGTCGAAAAGAATTCTTAGGCTAGGCCTAGAATGATAAACCAACACATTTCCATTACCATAGCAACCAATTGAATAAAATAACAGATAATATAGCTGTTTGTTCCAATATGTCCATTAACAGCTGATTTAAAAATTTGAAGCAATTATTTTTGCATTTCTAGCTTTTAGGTTAGGAGTGTATACCTGAGCCTTGCTGGTTCTTTTAACCATTATTATAACTGCTGTTATAAAATATAAGAAATAATTTTATTTAAACATTTAATATTGTTCACCATCTTAGTTTTGAGATTATTATTATTCCTACACATTTATTATTAATAAAACATATATGTTTTTAGAAGGTTCCATTGGGGGTTGGCGTGTGGAGCACGCAGGGGTATCCCCTAGTAATATATATGATCGGTGCTCATTTACTATCCAACCTTATGTCTTACCATAAGGGTCACTGCAATAGCTCATTTTTCCCATGGAAATTCGCTAAAAAGTAAATGTCGGAAATCATTAATAAAAAAGAAAACTTACATTAAAAGTCGTCTGGAGAGCTGGAGAGTCCAATTCTTCAAGTGTTTTACCGTCGTAAACCTCGCAGATTTTACGAAAAAGATAATGAAATGAAATGAAATGAAATATCTTTATTGGTCAAATATTTACATATATACATGTCAGATTACAATTAAAAAAAAACGAAAAAACTTAAGACTAATAAAGTCAGACCCCGAGGTTTATAGAAAACCTGTTTGGGGTGATACACATACAAAATAAAAATATAAAAGACAAGAGCTAGAGAGAGAGGTAGCGGCTGATCCTTTACATTTGACAATTTACCGAACTTTATTAAAATATATTCTTCTCTCAAAATGGAAGAACGAACAAAATACAAAGGCTACTTATTATTTATACGGGACAAATAATTATTACTAAATAATATTAATTATAACAAAATAAGAAATATATCCTTAGTTAACATAAGAAACAAAAAACAGAAATCCTACCCTAACAATTAAATATTCTTGCACCTAACAATAAAACAACACAAACATATTCCTTATAAAACATATCTTATTCTAAACAGTCATAAAACATAGAAATATTGTTATGATACAGAAGATATGTTTTTAACAATCTTAAGAATTTACTTAACCTGTTAACAATTTTAATTTGATGGTGCAAGCAATTATAAAACTTCGGAGCAAGATAGATGAAACATTTTTTATATAAGGTAAGTCTAGGTCTTGGGACATACGCATTCAATCTATTTCTAAGTATTACAGTAGGGTTTCGAATATCTTCTCGTTGTTTGTTACCTTTATTATAACAGCCTTTATTATAATATAGCCTTTCCTTGTAGTCCGACAATAATAATAGAACTAGGCCCTAATTAATATATACTAACTTATATAATATACGTTCACAAATTGGAAACATACTGCGACTAAAGAAAATAATTTAGAATTTCAGGCTTTATCGCGTATATATTGAACAAGAACTAGTGATTACACACAGAAACTAACTATCGTATTACTACAAACTACACAAAGAAACGGCTTCACTTTATTACATATAAGACTGATTGAAAGCAAGACTCAAAGTTTATAAAAGGAGCGTGGACTTTGAACTTTCTTATCGCTCGATGAGCTTGTCTACAAAATTTCCGACATATAGTTTTTCGATAGTTCTTGTTCAATTAGACCATGGAAATTAGACATTAAATCCTAAATATCTTTCTACAGCACCGATCGAAGTGCGGTTTTCGGCATTGTGTTCGGAGAAGTTTCAGGAAAAAAGTCTACATATAAAATCTTGTCGGCAGACAAAAAGTGTATTTTGGACACGAATAAGTGAATCTAGAAGTGCATCATTTCCCATAGTTTATAAAAGTTGTTTGAAATCATGAAAACTTATCAAAATTTTTATACAGGGGTTTTAGGGGTCACAGATTCCTAATCTCCCCTTAATATCTCCAACCACCCTGGGAACCCCCATGGGGGCAGAGGAGGGGCATTGCGGCAAAAAATCAAAGGGCTCAGTAAATCACTC